>DWQX01005183.1:0-13476 GCA_018245475.1 Pharmacophagus antenor
TCAGGACTAGCTTTAAATGAAAAGAAGCCCTAGGCTGTTCTATTTATTTTTGTTTTATGTTACCCTTTCGCCTCTCGTTTTCAAATAAATAAATTGTTTGAGAGATCATAAAAAATATATTAAACATGTTGTTGTTAGTACTAACCTTTTTATGATTTGAATGTAAGCCCTTCTTGATCTTGATCCCATGGGCTGGACCCTTGTTAGCCTTTAAGGCAATAAATATTTTTTTTTTATTCCCGTCATCTACGCGATCGATATCGTGGATACTAGCAAGAATAGAATATGGTAATCAGAGCTCCCTTATAAATGAGGTCTTGAAACCATTGTAAACTTATTATTATAAACTAAGCTATTCCGTAAATCTAACCACAAGGCAATAATTAATTTGCTGCAGCACCAACCTTCTAACCTGTGACACTAATAACTTAATTTGAATAGTTAATTTATCACATCTGCAATAATTTAGCACTACTGGGTATGTTAAATATTACATACGTCTCATTACAGAGAGACGCTTGTGTGAACAATTAGAATTTAATTAAATGATTAATTGTTTCTAAATCCTGGATATTTGAATACGCAGATGCGTAAAGTTGTTTCGAATAGGAGACGAGCGTTTTTATTATACTACAAAGGATGTAGTAGTCAATTTTATAACTTGAAAGTTTGAAGGGTATATAATAACTAAGCAGACATTGTCTTCATAGTCCGGCGAACTCTAACAGTTGTACTGTTCATTCTTTTAACACTACATTTACGGGATTTTTTTCATAGTTTTCGAGGCCGTAGTGGTTTAATACATTAATTAAGCCTGATATTTCCTTTCTTAAGTGTAATGATAAAAAAGTCAGAGTTCGGTCACATTTTAGTATAGTAATTTTTTTGATAACGCTTTGTTGCGTCTAAGTGACGCCTCTTGTGAACCTAGCGTTAAATATATTTATTAAATGAATAATAATTTGCACGAAATTAGTAATTAAATGATGTAGTAAAATAAAATTGGGACTAAATTAATAAAACTGATGCTTATGTAATCATATATACTATGGTAAACTTGTACCATTCTATACAATGTTAATAATAACTAATTTAATCACTCTTTAAATCAATGTTACTAATGAAAATTTTATATTACTATTTGAAAAGTCCATTAGCTGAATAAAAAAGTTTTGGAAATTTATTCGTGGTAGAAATTTTTAATTCTTTTTACTAACAGTGCGCGAACACTGAATTAAATTTTTGTGAGAACCGTTTAAATAAATTTTAAAAACACGTTTGAATCTTGAGCGTTTTCAGAGTGGAGCAAGGGCGGAGACTGTGGGTTTAAAAATGATAATTTTGACTACGTAATATAAGATTTTGTACTTAAACATAAAACTTTAAATACTATATGTATAGTAATGATAAAATTCCTTAATTCCTAAAGTCCAATTTCGGGAAACTTTTAATCAAGGATATAAATAATTGAGAATTTTCCGAAATTTTCGTTGTTATGAAAAAAAGTTATAACCATTATAAACTATGAAAGTATCTGATAAAAAGTGACAATGGGGCCTTAGATTGTTAAGCGTATTCGTTCAAAATACTTCTGTCTCTTACATATATATTAGCCGCAACACAGAAATGCTGTATTGGCGGTAGTTTAACATCGAGGGAGGTAGCTAGTGGGGCAGATACGAAAAACCATACCAGCGTCCAGCCCGTTTTATTCCTGTGGCTCGTGAACTAAACCCAGACCTCCAGCTTACACGGCAAACGGTAAACCATTGTACTACAGACACATATTACAGCTTGAACCTATCGTCACTTAATATCATGTGAAATGGAGGTCGATTAGTTCCAGATTCTTGATAAAAAAGCGCTAGTTTCATAAATTTGTATATTTCATTATTAAACTATTATGACACACAAACCATTTATCTTTTTCTTAATACGTAGTCTATTTAATAATTTACATTAACGTATGTAGAATATAAGTCATACTAGAATAGCCTACAATTAAAACGTCCGACATTACTCTGATTAGCCATTACTGGTATACCATTCTACTCTATCAAGGCAATTCTGACCTGTTTAGGTAAAGATTTGTATCTGAGCAGGGTTAGTTTATTGTCATGGGTTAAATGTTTTCTGTAATGTATAAATAATAACTCGTAAAAATGAGATGATGAGATTAGTATAATAAGGTTCTAAGAAATATTAATATTTAAATATAAGAAAGAAAAAAAATACGATTTTTTTTTTAAATATATTCTTTGATGAAACGAGTTATATATATTATAATTTCAGTAGTGGTATGTCTCGTCGACTACAATGAAAATAATCATTATTTGGATACACAAAATTCTCAGAGCTCAATAACGCATTGAGTTTTTCAAAAGTAATTTCAAACTCGAATTGAAACTCCAATTTTCTTTATTATATAGGTATCATAACATTTAATCGTCATATTTCAATTACCGTCAGTACGCAACGCGCCCTTCTCTGAAAAGAACTCAGGGGGGTTTGTTTCGTTTTTATAATCGTACCCACAAAATTTAAAAATACAGACTGTACCATATAAAAAACCAATTTTCTCCAAACTTGTTCATCTTTTACATAGTCATCTAGTATGTTTATTTTGGTAAAATTTGTTTCACAAAAAAATGTAATTTTTTAATGGATATTTATTTTGGCAATTTGTTGTAGAAATAAATATACACTGACCCATAAATGTGTTCGATACTTTATAAAACCTAACAGCAGACATGACTAGTTTGTTTCTATTTCTTAAATTTACATCATGGAGGTCACATTTTTCTTTAAATTTGTCTTTATTTTGTTGCTCCGATATGTGGCAATTTTTCATCAAGAAAGCTCGTATAAATATGTTTAAAATTTAAGAAGGATATATATGAGTTAAGATTAATTATTTAATTTCCACATTTAAAACTTTCACGGGTTAAGTGGTCGGGTACACGCAGTCGACTGCATCCGCTTCCGTGTTATGAATATTCGATTCGCTTTCAACATTCGATTTAAACACAAATGTCTGTTTATAACTTATTCAATGCGCTTGAATTTGTACGCAAATACATTACCGCTTTAATGAATAGGCGCTCAATATTAACATATATTACAAATATATAATGACGAATTTTGAAAATGACAACAAACATGTCATGATCATTATTACATTCAATAAAGTTTACGATTCGTTTAACGGTCAATGTGTTCTGAAATATATAGAACAATGTTGCCGGAGGCAGTGTTGAAAGATAAAAAGGTCCATCGCTTATTAGTATACGGAACTTTTAAAAGGCACGCCCGTATTGTAATACACAATAACCTTGATTCATATCCTATGAACTATGTAGCTTGCCTGTAAAATAGATTTAATAATAATAAATATCCGGGACATTTTTCTCACACTCTGCTCTTAAGATAGGTAGTAAAGCACCTACAGTATGGGTTACCAGAGACTACATACATGACATACATACATAGATAATTTTAAATATATTCTCAAATAAATATATAGTAACAACCAGACAAAAACAAAGACAAATGTTCATTACATGAATGTTTGTTCTGAGCGGGAATCGAACCCCCGAGCCTTGGTGTAATAGGCAGAGGTTACTGCTATTACACCAACGAGCCAGTGAGTAATAATAATCGGTCTATATGTTTATAACTTGCCTCCTTCCTGAAAAAATATGAAGCTTAATTTGAAAAGATGTTAAGTAATAATGTGAAACGTGCTGACTATATTCTTTCACAAGACTACACTTTAAATTGATTCAATTGTTCACTGTATTCATACTACATTTTTTGTGCTACATATAGTTCTGTTGCTGTAAATGGAAATATTGTTTATGCCAAAAAAAAAAGACAATGTTACCTTCTAAAGAAGCCCCTTTTGAATATGCGTTTAAAAGCTACGAAACACATCTCTCATTAAGTTTATTAAAGACGTTATTTCTTTTGGCAGAGTAAGAATAATGCTGCTTCTACAATCGAGAACCCTAGATCACGAACAAATTAGAGAAAAGCATGTTGAGTAGCAGCGAGTAACTCGCATTCAAGCAATTTTTGCGAAGAAAAGAACTGAATTTTTCAATATGGTAAATATAAAAGTTATAAATTTTTATATTAACATAACCTCACTTTAAAGTAAATATTTGACTAAATTTTATTTGATACCTCATTTCATACGAATTGAAATATGGAGAGTATTACAATAGCATAATTTTTAATATCACAACGGTATCAGAATTGATACGGTAAACGAACGGGAAAATTTGATGATTCCATTTGAGATATATTTGAAAGAATACGAACCAATATATCAAAAGATAATATTCGTGAATTTCTTAAAATAATCTCGTTAGTCTAATTCTATCGATATGAATTGAAAAATGTCCCCCAGTACGTCATCCTTACATGACTAATATTATATTCTTTATGAAAATACGTGCTCGACATAAGCGGCGGTATTTATGCCACTCACATGTTTTTAATTAATAAGTCATTGTGCATATAATTAGTTAATTGCCAATACATTGGTAAATTTAAAACAAAGATAACTGGTTCATTCAATTTTAATTCGTAATTGTGAGTAAAATTAAAAAAAAAACAAAATCTTTCGATAATGCAAACTTAACAATGTCCATTCGCGTGTAATATTAAGCTTTAAATTAAAATCGATAATTTTTTTTTAGACAACTTTCATCGTTACCGTTTCATGCTTAAATGACTCCAATTTTACGCCTTTACGAATGACTTAATTTAAATTACTCTTTAATTTCACCGAAATGAAGGTTTTATTAATTAAAGAGAGAATGGTTTTGATTTAATTGATGAAAAAAAAGAAAATAGTCAATCGTAAATCGTTTCACAGCTGAATAATTTAGAGCTGAGTTTTAGAACTTTTTTATTACCTGTTAACATTATAATCTTTTAATGATACCAAATAATGCTTATTTATTGCATTTTATATATACATAAACGTATATTTAAACATAATGTATTGTTTTAACAATTTTTTATTTAATTTTAATATAATAGTACACAAATATTACATTTAAATTGTAATTACTTTTACGTCGCATAGATTTAATGAAAGAAAACGAGTTACATTCTGAAAATTAATTTCTTTCTAAATTAATATGTATAAATAATTTTCAGTTTTACATTTGTTATATATTTTATACTTAGCTGTTTCATGAAACAGAAGGATCTTTGTTTATCAATTTCGTCGGTGGTAAATCTCTTTCAGACCCAACATTACTGATTCTTATTTTAAAAGATACAGCAGTGTCATTTTTGTTTTGTAATTGTGGTAATGAGATTTATATTTATGAATGTAAAGCTATGTGGGCATCTCTTAAGGATGTATATATCGAAAGGTTACACGCTGAACGCTAGCTGTAGCTTCTAGTGATTTTCATCAGAACGACATTCTGATGAGGAATGTGCCTTTTAGTACGCGGCTTCCAACATTCTTCTCGTCTCTTCGATTTACACTGACGTCCGGCGACACCACAGCGGTGTCGTTTTTTTACGAGTGAAAAGTAACAGATGAATAAATGCTTTGCTTTCATTAAAGCCAAAGATCGATAATAAAAACAATTTATGTGCCTTTAATTTTTTTAACAATATAAAACTTTCAAAGCGTTCAAATGTTATTTATTGTAATTAGAACCTATATTTTATTTGATTATTAAAAACTCATAAAAATTTCGCTGATATATGCAGACGTCAAAGTGTTAATACACTTTTTGCGTTTGCTTTTAGTTAAACCAATTATATAAACCTATCTGTATAGATAGCGGATTGAGTTATCTATCTTTAACCAAATGGTTTTTTTTCCCTATAGACGTACACGAACGCAGGATGACGAGTCGTTTAGGAAAAACAACATAAAATCGTAACAGTAAAAATGTTTACGTATTATTACATTTCATATCGCATTGCTTTCCACGCCCAGGCTCTATCCGTCGACGTTTTCTCGGAGAATAAAAAAAAATTGCAGGTAAACTTTACGTGTTTTCAGATCATGACATAAATCGGAAAGGCGTAAACTAAAGCGCAGACGAGCGCGACTTTATAACAAAGGAGAGTTTCCTTCAGATTCAGTCTTCCGTTACAGAGATAATCTTTTATTTAGCGTTAAAAGAGCACTTACTCTTATTTTTTTTTCTATATGTAAGAATATAAGTATTTAACATTTTCATAAATTCATAATAATTATTTCAACATATTATTAAACATTTTGCTTACCATTACTGATGAAATGTTTTAAATTAAAAATAAGATCTATTATGAATTACAAAAATAGTGTTTTTAGTAAAAAAAAAAATGCTAAAAAGTAAAAAAAAAAACTTTAATATTATATATTATTGTCCGAATTATTAAATAAAGATGAAGCTCATTGCATCCATCTATCTTTTTCTTTTACAAAAATCTGAATATTTTTGAAAGTAAAAGTAAATTCTTAACAAGTTTTTATACACGTGTAACGTAGCGTAAAATAGATCTAGATTTTAATGTTATTCTATGCATGATGAAGCAATCAAGTTAGCAGCTGTTACTCGCAAATTGTTTTGAAGTTTCTAGCGCGTTTCTCTACAATGGATAATACTTTAGAATAAATGTATGTAATGGTATTATACAAGGAGCTTCGGTTAGCTGAGGGCCATAAATATTTGTGACGTATGACTTGCAAATGGCTAATGTCGTGTTAAATTTTTGTTTATTTCCCAACGTAAGAGCACCCAGGTGTTGGTTATATAAAAATACGAGCTTTATATACTTACTAAAGGTTCGTCATTTTTTTTTATAACCTACACATGAACACATGATTGCCTCTGGCAAGTATCGGATAGTCTTAGGTCTTTCATGATAGGGCTTTGATAGTATTGTGGTACATTATTTTATTTATTTTTATATAGAAACTTCGTACATATTACATATTAATTAAAACTATTCTAAGCAGAAAATGTATAATACACGAGACTTTAACTCATTGTTAGTTCTGTACTAGCTCACCTTTGTGACAGAGAAACGGAATATGGGATATTTTTGAATACATGTTGTTAGGATAGTGCTAGAAATCCTTAAATCCGCTTAGTTATAAGTCACTTTCAAACTGTCAATCTACCGCAGTAATAACATTATTATGATTCCATAGTCATACATACGTGAGACACTATTCTACGCAGCATTATTAAATTAAGGTCAAGTGTTAGTCTTTTGTCAAAAAAAAAATGTACGATTTAGATATAACATCTTTACGGATTGCTAAATATCAAATTGAAATAACCAACATGTTATCAAACGATTTCATAGCAAATTTTTATTACTAATAACAAAAATGAACCATAACGTTTGGATCGAAATTCAAGAAATCTTATTTAATAACGTCATGAAATTAATCAAAAACAAGAATATGTCAACTTCATCGATTATCCGTAGTTTATTTATTAGAATACTCATTGTAGACAGTACGTGTTTGATAAAACTATTATTAAAAGATCATATAAGAAATGTAATATTGTTGTGTAAATAATCATCATGACAATTCAATACATTTATCCGTTGTACGGCCCTATCTCTGTTGAAATTGTATGAATGGAAATATAGATTCAAATATCATTTACATTATTGAATTCTCTTTTGTTGGTTAAAGTTGATTTTTTAATAAACACTAGGCTTACGGACTATTTCATGGTTTCCTTTTCGAGGCCATAGTAATTTCATACATCAATTTTTATATTTACACTGTTTTTGAGAGAAAGAAATATAAAGCAAAGCAGCCGTAAAGGATGAAAAACAAATTGAAAATTCGGACACACGTAAGTATAGTGAAATTTTAATGAACGTTGTTGAGTCAAAATGACGAGTCCCGTAAACCTAGTATTAAAAGTAAGATTTTCTGAAAAAAATTACAATCGATTGACTGAACAATGAAATAAAGGTTTTATGTTTTTTAATATAAATAGCAATGGATGAACGTGTATAGGCCGAATGAATTTAACGTTGAATAGCTAAAATTAAAATACCATTTATTGAACGACTTCCGGGAGAGTTGGAGGAAGCGGCGAGAAGGGACAGGCGACCGCATTCAAACGAAGAACAAAGGAGTGTTTGTAGAAATAGCGGAACTAACTTACCATATCATTGCCGTTGAAATATATTAGCCCCTTTTGTTGAAACACAGAGCCCGTTATTAAATCAACAACTTAGAATGAAAAATTTATTTCGCAACGATATATTTTGTTGTAGGGCAGTACTCGTTATATAGTAAGCTGAGCGGCAATACAAATGCTATAGAAATAATCTTAAAAGCAATTCGAGGAAAGCATACTTCACACATTATCGACCGGTGTCGCGAACTCCCTCATCCGGTTGTGTTTTTGATCATTACGGCACAGGTTTCTTCTTTTTAATTAAATTTCAATGGTTAGAACTGAGTAACTTAACATTCATCTGAAATTTTGTCCCACAATAGACTTCAGCTACAAAAGACAGAATTACGGGCTAAATGTAGATGAGCGGTGGCGACAAAAAAAAGACAAAAAGCCTAAAAATCGGCTAGCGGACGTTAAGTGTTAACTGCTTTCGTAACGCTGCAGTTTTCTTCTTGCATTGTAACACTGAGGTCTCGGATTCGATTCTCGGCCGACATGATTAGTGGATCTTGAACGGTGGTACGATTTTTTCGAGCCCGTCCATCTATCTACAACCCTTACTGTCATATTTCTGTTCCGGGTGAGTACGCTTTACTATCTACGGCCTCATTGTCACTCAACGTCATACCAATTTGTGGTTTGCCATTGCAGATTGCTTCATATTGAAAGTATAGATAGACAGATCTCTCTTTTGAAGTATAGATATATATAAAAAAAAACCGCAGCAAAAATCACCCAACTAATTCCACAACAACCATGGGATTTTAAAGGTGCCGTTGACATAAGTTTTGCTATAATATTCAAATGAAATTCTAGTCGGTAGCGCGACGTGAACGTAAAGCGAGATTGTCGTCGCCGTTAAAAATGAACATTTACATTGTGGCCCGATGGTTTCGCGTATCGGACAGTTTCTACGATAAATCAAAATATATTTATTGCCTCAATCGACACGCGTGGATGCGGGCATTGAGCATGTTGTGAATGGTTAGTAAATCAAACCTTATCGATTTTATGATTCTATTTTATTTTTCGTTGTTAACAAATGCATTACTGTATATATATGTTTGTTTTATTTTCAACATGGAAATGCAATAGAGTTTACTGTAAATTTAAAGTACACGCTTAACCATCTACGGTCTCATTTTTACATAATATCATAGTAATATAGTTTTACATAATGTAAAAGTATAGTTTTATTTTTAGTTAGATACTTAATATTATATCACAAATAAGTAAATTAATATAATAATTATCATTATCGTTCGCTTTTGATAATGCTGGCACTTTGTTTACAATCTACGAAACTTTGTAGAGTCTACGAATCTGTCTACGATTCGGTCTACGCTAATCGTAGTGGACATTTTGTATTAGTATCGAGACAATTTAAACGTAATTACGTAACTTAACAATTTGTCATATTTTCACGTGTGCTCAAATTTGTAGTACAGTCCAATTTTTAGTTTTATAAAATAACTTATACAAAGTGGTAGCGTATGAAAACATGATTTTCAATTAATGGTAAATTATTATATATAAAAATTCTATATTATATAAATTATAAGCAAGCAATTGATCTCGATGTTATCAGTTGTTAAGTGACAATGAGCCCGTAGATGGTGAAGCGTTTTCGTCGATAATTCTGGTTCTCTAATGTATGACTGCCAGAACACATCAACGCTGTTACGGCGGCAGATTGACAGCTAGCCAGGCGGGTTGGACAAACCGTAACATCATCTAGACTCCATTATTCCGATGAATAGTAGCCGGAATTTCTTCGTTACAAAACGGGAAACTATTACGACACAAAGGCAGTCAAATAATTTTTGTTCCAATGATTAAACTTTCTCACTTATTATGTTTTTAAAGACTTATTTTTATTTATATTGCAATATACTTATTTATGTACCATTAGAAGAGATAAAACATATCATAATTCTCAATTTCTTATTAACCGAGTCTCTCAAAATGAACTGATATTTTTCATAGCGTTTATAAATACTCTTTTATGGCATTAAAACGCTCTTTAAAGTATCAAATTACTAATGGTAGATGTAATTAAAATTTTACTGTGTGAAGAGGTCAACCGCAAAACGGGAATTCACGTTCCACTGAAGTGTCCTTTTAATTATTTATTTAATGATTTCACCCCGACTACTTATAAATTCAGCGCTGATATACATAGCTTGCTGTAACGTACCCGCTCCTCTGGCTTTGTGATTTTTTTACTTAATATTAACATTAATATGATGTCACTTCAGTGTATATATTTCCGAATAAATCAACTCGGGGAATAGAAAATTGCAATGAAATTTGGACCCCCACCTTCTCTCCTTATAAAAAAGAACACATCGTCCAAATTAGATATCTCTAGGACCAGCGGTTTAGGTAAAACTTTATCAACACAATAATATTCAATTTTAAAAATGGAACACACTGAATATTTTAGATTGTCCGCTATTGTTCCGTGAGAAAATAAAATCGTTTAATTGCGGTTTCAATTTACATAATGAGGGTTCGGCACCATTAGCCTTGAGTTGTTCCCATTTGGTTTCTATCAAAAAGACTTGACTTAAATTCGTATTTTTACCTTATAAAGAAATTATTCTGTCTGTTTGAGCTGTATTATTTATACAATTAACATAATTCTGTTTTTGTGTAATATAATTAGCACTGTTTCAAAGAATATGTAGTTCTTATAATAAGGATTAATTTGAATTATGTAGAGATATTTGTATGTAGGCACAGATAATGATAAATTTTTTACTCAACTAACTAAATTACGAAAAAAAAAGAATTTAAATGCTATGAAAGTTTTTTAAAAGTTGTACTGTGTTATTCATTAGTATCTGATGGTATTTTCTAGAGTCGTTAACAATGATGAGGCGAAATTTCGCTTATCCATTACAGAAGCGGTCGTCGCGAGTAAATTGTTACGATTTTTCTTCAACACTTCTGGAATGTTCGGAAGACGGTCCAAGGTAAATTATAATGATGCATGTTTAGTGCCTGCATTAATTTTCATTAAAAAAATAACAGCAACCAGTTATATTTTTTTTTATTTTGCTATATTTTAAAAGTAATAATACTTTCAAACTGTTTATTTTAAAAGAAAGTTTACTTATTTTTTTATGCACAAGCTATAGAATATTATCATGTATAAACTTAATAAAGAAACTAAATTATATAATATTTTTTTGAATTTAATTAACTAGTATTTGTTTTATGTTTTGATAATTTTAATATTTTTTTTCAATTTTATCCCTTCAAATTACTCAAGTAAAAGTATCTTTAATTTATTGGACCACACAACACAAACAAGATTTATTTTCTTTCTGGTATTTGCTTGCGTCTTAGCTTAGCTGTAACGTTAAATGAATTACAATTTGACTTCCAATTTATGTCTTATAAATTTACATTATATAAAAGTAAACAATTAAAAAGAAATTAAAAAAAAATAGACTATACGTTTTCATATACGCACCTATTTGACATTATTAAAATATTGTTTATTTGCTTTTAATATAAAAAACTTAATGTATCAATAATTTTACAGAAATAGTATTTATTAACTTTCATCACTAACATCATCTTATGAAAAAAAAAGCAAAAGAAAATGATAAAACTATCCGTAAAACGAATTAGTACTTTGACGTTCAATGTCATTATTTAGACGATCAGGACAAAAGGTTACACAATAGAAATAAGTTGTCACTACAACGGAAAGGTCCTAATAGTGACCTTAATAAACAATGATATAAATAATGCTACATTATATAATATATATAGCGGTATATTCTGCCATAAACAATGAAGATACGACCGGCACTGACAGGATACGAGATATTATTTAAAGGCATAGATGGGCCGCCCACGAGTATTGTTGTCGCTTGACCTGTCATGATTCATTTCCTTAAACATATCCGAGCGCTTTTGTTAAAAAAGGATTTTTGATTGTATATAAAAATAGAGTATAATAGATTTTATGGTATAGCTATTCTGTTAAATCTTTTATGCGCTATACAGATATGAACTGTTAGGTATAGTATATAGTACAGTTACTTAATATAGTAGTTAGTTAATATAGTATAGTAAAGGTATAGTATATATACAGTTGCATTATAACGCGGGGGTCCCGGGTTCGATTACCAGGCCACTGGAGTAGCAGAGTGAATGGTGGTAGTGTTCTTGAAGAAACCCGAAAAAAAAAAAGAACTAATACATAATGATTTAATATCACGATCTTGAGGGGTGAATTGTATGTTTAAGTTTGTTAAATTTTCTCTTAAAAATGTTTAAGAGTAAAGTTTAAAATAGTTTTCATATTATAGTGACCGGAATATCTTATTTTAATTTGTCACTTAATTATCTGTTATAAATTCTATAAAGATCTTGACAAAAACACGCAGCCAAAAACTTAATAAACTGGCTATGGCTTTACGTACATTAATATTTCTCAATTGGAAAATATCCCAAAGTCATACTTTCGAATTAAAAATAAAGTTTTGAATAAATGTTGATTTATTACCAAAGAAGTGTAATGTATGGATCTGACATGATGCTCGTATAAAGGCGCAAATGGAGTTCAGTATATTTATTTTTTCTTAAAACGAATTCGCTATGAATAAAATGAATGGTTTAAATATTTATGTCTATATTATAGAGGGATTTATATTTTGAATGGAATAAAAATGAAATGCAAGAACAAAAGGTGATTCGACGAAGATGAGATATTAAAATGGCTAAAAGATTGGACACGCCGAAGTTTGCTTTTTAAAAATCAAGACACCATAAATTAAAAACAAACCACTATCCAGGTTTCGATTAATGTTAGCATTAACAAGAAAATATTTGAAATTATCCATCTCTGGGTGTTGGCATCGTTCACCCACCCGTACTGGCGGGCTTAACTTTTCATTTTCGTAACATAATAATCCACAGGAGAATAGGTCATGTGACCAAATAACTTTTCGATGTAATCTAATGAATAAAAGCAATGTCTTTCGTTATCGTAGCTTTTATCTCCTTGTATTTTTATATTTTTGTTACTATGATTACAAGTAAACAAAAATTGTGTATATGCTTTCATATTAAAATGGACTTTTAAAATTGTTTGCCTGCTTTCGTGGCGCAATGGTTTACCAGCTTGCCATGTAACTCGTAAGTCCCGGGTTCGATACCTGGGTCACAGGAGTAGTGAAATCTGGATGGTAGTAGAGTTTTTAAAATCCGCCAGTCTGGCTGCCACCCTCAATATCAATCTGCCACCATAACAGCATTGCTGTGTCCCGGTAGTCATACGTGT
>DWQX01005184.1:0-13475 GCA_018245475.1 Pharmacophagus antenor
TGTTTTTGCAGGAGATAGCTCGCGAATCACCGGATCCGCGAGCCAGCTTCGATAAAGCTGTAATGGTCACTATGACTGGCAGCATCTACTTCTCCGAATCCAGCAGCAGCAGCAGCAGCAGCAAAGCTTGTGACTCGATAATCGAACCTGGGACCTCTGCGTTACAAAGCAAGCGGTAAACAATTACGAGTTAAAAATTACGTACAATGAAATTACGTAAACATGTGTAAACTTTTCATAGCTTAGGTATATATAACTTAAAATACAGTTATCAAAAAAAACGACAAGGCGTCACTCTGATATCGTAAGCATAAATAAGCTATAACATGTCATGAAATTATCAATATTAATTCACACAAAATATCATAAAATATTTTTTAACTTACGCAAGGAAGAAAGTACGCAATTCGCGTCTGTGTGTAATTAGTAGCCGCTTATGATGTTCTTGTTTTGTACGATAAGAAGAGAGAGAAAACAACCATACTAAAAGGAATACAAGGTACCTGTTAATTTTAAAACTATACGACTTTCATGATATATTTTTATTTCTAAGAGTACATCTCAAGTTAGTCCCTCAAAAACAAAAAACTTCGAACCTTATACAAGAAAATTAAAAAAAAATACATTTTCATATTTTCTATTCAAACTTTTACACATTCTATTTAACGTCTATTCGTTTGGAATAAAGTTCATTAATAATATTCACAAGCATAACGATACTATCAAATATTTAAATATTTGATTAGCGCAGAGCTTCTGCAGAATACTTGCCTCCAATCGATCCCCTTCCTCCGCAAATAACTAACAGTATTTGTAGACATGTTTACACACAGACCGTACATGCGTACGAAATTCCTTATATCTTTCGCAAGTTTTTCTTTACGCGAGTACAAGGTAACAGATGTTTGACCGCTATGAATACCAATGAAATTTTTATGCATAAATTTCAATCCTATAATCATAAAGCAGTAATTACGTTAAACGGTTTCTACTTTTTTTTTACATAATGTTATGCTGCTTTGTTAAAAATAAATTTACAATTAATGAGATTAAAATTTAATTGAATAAATATAATACAACAATCAAACAAAATAATATTCAAATAACATAAGGAAATATTTCGCAACATTTCAAATTTCTGTTTTTAAATTAGAAAAACATCATTAGTTTTGGTCGTATTATATTAAATAAAAACACAAACAGGTATATTAACAAATTTAATAAACTGTAGTATATATACAAGCTATATCAAACCTCATACTTATTTAATAAAAACTAAGGTAATAATGATGCCCTATGAAATATAAAAATGTCTACGATATACGACGATCATCGGATTTGTGGTTCAAATCAACCGCACGCAAAATCGCGGTTTTAAAGTAACACGAGAAATATAGAACAAAAAACATTACGATTCATAATATAAAAAAAAAATATTTCCTTTAAAGCTAGTTAAAAAAAAATTACGGTAGGATACCGTCTTCATAGTTTGTCACAGGCACGCAAGAGCGAGAGTCAAAGAAAACAATTAGTAGTAAATTTATAACGAGTATTACAATAAATAAACCAACAATTTACATGTTATTGTAAATTATCAATATTTTTTTACAATAAATTATAGGCAAAAAGTCAAATTCAAACATCAATCGTAAAATAACACTTAAATGAAATAAATTAATCCACATTTAATAAAAATCAATTTTAAAATAAAATTTTCTTTCTCTGGTATTTAATATTATGTAAAGTACGTACGGTTAAGCGCACTAACATTTTCAATTAATTAACGCGATACAAAAATAGAACTAAGCAATAAAGCTACGTGTGAGAACACCGTTGCGGAAGCAAACGCCTAGAAGCCACTCGAATAGGCGATAATTAGCGCGCATAAGGGGGCGGGGTGCCCGATTTCTTACACTCGCAATTTACTCGAAGCGCTGTAGGCCCGCAGATTTGTATCGTTCGTGTATTGGCGGCGCCACACGCCAACAGCACCGACTGAAAGCAATTTCGGTATCGGCCGCAGGAATATCGCATACCAACCTCGCAATTCCTTGATACGACATGTACACGTCGACTATTCTGTTTCTCATAATTCAGGAGAATCTTCAATAACATAACTTTATATATTTGGAATTCTAAAAATGAATTCTAAAATAGAACATTAGTAAAACTTCGAGGTAATTACGAATTTTTTGCTACATCACTAATGACAAGAAAATGACATTTTAAGAAATAGAACGTATTGTATCAATATTGCGTTGTCATGAAATGCGTATTAAGATCGTTATCCCAGAAATGCTAGTCAAAAAAATTGTTTATTAATGTCTGTAATTCGATTATCTAAGTGAGAACGTAGTTTTTGTACGACACGGCGGAGACTGGTGGTTAATGAGATAATCAGACCGTAACTAAGAGGTGCTAGTTCAGATGAATTACATTGCAATACGCTTATTGTTCTAGAACATACGATGCCACCTTACCCAAGTAATTTATCTTGTTAATGCGCCCTTTAAACAGGAATAAAATAATGTCTATTTGGTACTGGTTATTGGCGGCAGTAATAGTCGCCGAGTTGAAAACTCAAAGTTATGCGCCATGCATTAAAGAAATAAAAAAAAAGTCGAATAAAACCCTCTCCTTGGCGTCCGTTGATAAGAAGCATATTTACATTAAAACTTCTGAAAGCACCGCAAAGAAATTTAAAATGAAATGAAAGTTATGCCATGCATCGAATTCTTCCTAACGACCGCGTGCAATTAATGTTCGAGCGAAACTAGACAATGCGTCAGTGTGACTTGCGGCTGCAATTTAGTGCAATTGTCGTTAATTTACTGCGGTTGCGTCAAATGGAACCGAAGAAATGTCGGGAAAACGTTCGACATTTTAACACGCATTAGTCGCTTCGGTCACGTCGGTTCGCAACCGAAGGAATCAAGTGTGAAAGATTGAAAATATACCTTTAAAAACCACTATTCGACTATAACGAAATAATCTTCTATACTTAACAAATACTATGTACTTAACACGTATACTTAAAAAACGTTAGCATAATTATTTCATCATCATCAAATACATCCATTTAAATAAATGCATATTTAAACAGAATAACGAATAAATATGCAGAATAAAATCTAAGCAGGTTAATTGAACGGCAATACCGTAACGTTTTGACTGTGCCGCAGTTTTTAAGAATAATATTATCCACTTTTTACAAAGCAAAGTTTCGGGTGGTTACATTTCTGGTATCCGTGAACGGTCGAGCGACGGCTTTAGCGTCATTTATCTCTTACGTCAAGTTAAGCCTTTAGTAAGCCACACTAGGCCACACGCTTCAGTATTTCACGATTACCTCTTAGATTTGAACGTGGGAAAGCAAACTTTTGCACAGCCACATGTTCTATGTGGTAGGGATTCAATAAAATTTTTCAGCAAGGGATTGAAAAAATAAAAATATAACAAGAATGCTAGTTTTTTACACTTCAATACTTTAATTATTTTGTCCTTTTTCCTTATTCATTTAATTAATTCTTTTAATTATATCATATTAACCTTTTTATGTTCAGTAATTAAGTGAACATTTCTGGTTGCCATAATTTATGTCTCCGAATCAAATCTTCAAAACCTAAAAGATTAATTGAAGTATGATTTTTACTACTAACAGTTTATTTATATACATAATTAATTTTGTCGCCATTTATTTTTGGATTAATTTAAACGTACTCAAAAACAGCGACAAAACTCAGCCACTACTGAAATACGAATAAGTTATAAAAAAAATTCATCCAAAATGACATTCACCCCTCCCCACACCACTGGCCCAGTGGATCAACAAACGATATATCCTCATTATGTTAAAGGAAATAGATTTATTGTCCGTTCACTACCTCGACGATTGACGATGTATACCTAAATACAACAATTGTTGTCACGCGACGTAAATTCAATTCTCAGGCGTTATATACATCAGCCTCTTTGAAACGTCCATCAAGAGGAGGACGTGTAGAGAAGATATATGCTCTTATTAAAAATTATTTAATATTATTTCACTCAGTTTATATATAGCGCAACGCAATCGAAACAAACTACTTCGTATTTTTACAATTAGACAATTCTTCGCGTTATGTACGACTCATGCGACAGCAATGATGACGTTTAATATAAACTTTAATTCAAAAAGCCATGAACAAAAACACTGTTTCGAAAAAAATACGCTATTTTTTTTTTGAGTGGAAGGTTTCTATAGAAATGTATCAATTTTATTATAATTGAGTCCGTTAGGCTAAAAAGTAAATATAAAATTATCTAGACATCATCACATCTTTAAGTCCATTAGCATGTTTCATCGCTGTCTACATCGCAGAGCAGATAATATAATACGGTGAACACATAGTTAACGAATTCTACGATCATTGCACTATATAACGCTAAATACAATATTCAATTTACTTTACTGATCAGTTTTGATAGTTAAATAAAAATCACGTTAATATGAAAAAAATAATAATTTCATGCCCTGTTATAATTAAGTTTCGTATACCGATTTCGTAGCCCACAAAGTTAAATTAATTAATAATATTTTACTTTAATGGAATTTCTTTTCATAGAAATTCATCAGGTGGATATATATGAAAAGGAAATATTTTCTTTAACCCTTTTGTTTGAGCGCGTCGCATGTGGAAGTGCCTTTAGGGAGAACGGTCCATCAATTGTGCGCTCGATTCAGAACAACATTATTTAAAATGGCGCTCCGAGTCATGCGAATTTAAATACGTCACCCTGCGCGACGCCGATGTGTGTTCCGCGCAGATAATTACTCAAGACATGAATGTAATTACGGAATGGCCATATATCCTCATTAAGGCACTACGAAATGCTGTCAACAATTAGTTAATTGAGTTCCGCAGATGTTGATCGTTTTGTGTTGCTAATCGACATATGGATAATACCAGCCATAATACGCGACGTTCGGATTCGATAATTCAAATTAAATTACAGAGCAGCACTTTTTGACAACGACAAAATTTAAAAACAATACCCTTATTCACCCGCCCTTCATCGCTTCCCAAGTGCTCTTAGATGGAAAGAGACAGTGCAACAAATTCCATAGCAACACTCAGTGAGTCTACACAATGAAATATTACTTAATTAGGATCCGTGCAGCATGAACTATTGTTCAAGGTAAAAAAAAATCATTTACCACACGCGTACGTACACCTTTCCATAAAATCTGCGCGTAAAATGTAAATGTTTTTACTATCCATTTAATAACATAAGTATAATGCAGTAAACTTATTATTACTGCCATATACCTAGAGATTTGATAGTAACGAAAGCCAGAGTATTTTAGGCGAGCACATTTAAAAATGTTACCCTATTATAGATAAATAGTTAATTATGTAACAATAGTCAAACTTACGGCAACGAGGATTATTTTTAATAACATAAAATCAGCAATACATGTTTATGGGAATACATACATTTAAGCTTACCTCAAATTTTATTTTATCATAAATCTCATTTTAGATTATACTTAAAACTTTTTGGACTCTACATTGCGTAAATATGTATAAAGTATGATACCTAATATTCCTCGACGTTTCGTCGCGAGTTGCAGCGGCCGTGGTCGCAACGCAGACTGAAACTTATGTTACTTTTTATATACAACAGAAGTTAAAATTTACACACGAAAACAGAGTATTGAATAGTTATTTACAGAATAATTATAACATAATGTATATGACGCCAAAAGAACAACAAACTTCCAAAGATGTTCATCTAACCTTAAATGTGTAACATGTATAGTGCTTAGGCTAGCTTAGTAGAGACCATATATTACAAACGGTGCCAAATTGTGTCCAAAGCCAATATACCTAACCATATTTTCTGTTTTGAGAGAACACAACACAACCGGACCATTCATAAGAACTGCTGCCAATAATACTTTCATGCCAAATATACCTGCGTTCAGTCATTGAACTTAGAGTCCAAATATAATGTTTATTTGAAAATTTACTTCGTTGTCTTTAACTAGTCTTTGGACGTTTGATGTGGTGAGTTTAGTTTTATCGCGAGCAAGAAATCAGGGTGAACAATATGTCATCTTCAAAAACAAAACATTTAGACAACAGACTTTTTACTACCTGCATTATATTTAAAGCTAGAAAAATATTCTACAAGCTGATAATCACAATATTAATAATAATCATAATATGTTTTGTAATAAAACAAGAATTAATATTATACATGCACAAAACAATTTAACTCCTGTAAAAAAGTATATGCATAAAATACACGAATATTCTAAACAACAGTACTCAAACATGATGCTCCTCTTTGATACGACATATTAAGAACTAATAGATACTACTGCACCAGTGTCAAGTTGTACAATCCACTAAAGTTTGTGAATTGAATGGGCTAATGAAATATGCCAGGTTATGTCTAACGTCGAGGAAAGAAAAGCACAGACGAGTTTCAGTTTCAAACACAATACACTTAATAACATGAAATAGTCATATCGATAGAATATTGCATTAAAAATCAAGTCACAGTTATATCACACTTAAAGCAACCGGAGTTATTAAGACACAATGCTTATTAAAAGTAGAACCGACAATAAATAGAAACTCCCAGGAAAAAAGTAACAACATCAATTTTTTCTTTTCCCACCCTTGGGTTTAACTCTTTGAGACACGGTGGGATTAGTGTCCCATCTTTTTGATGTATTTTACGGCACGGTGGTACATTTTTAATCTCACCTCGAAATCTTGCAGTAGCTGCTTGTGCATAGGTTTACCTTATTAATGTAAAGCAGTTCGTAATGTCTTCAAACAATGTTTAAAATGTATTCCTCTATTGTTATGTTTTTATATGATGTTATACATTTATTAATAATAATATACCAATTTTGTTTCATTTAATACTTGAAAAAAATCCTGTGCAATGTTGGTCTATTTTTTAATTTGAAATCCTGTGCCTCAAAAAGTTAAATAATTTAAACTATTTAGGGAATAAAGTTTGAAATACATCCTTTTTAGTATTTATTTATATGAAAATCTAGATTTTTCATTTTCCAACCCTATAGTAATTTTTTTTAAAAACATAAGATGAACCTCGAGGTACAATTTTTTAAACATGTGGTCATACAGAGTAACTAAAATATATGCATGGAATTGAAAAGCTCCTTCTTTTCGTTGCTTAATAGAATATATATAATTCAGTGCGTCGGCCTACTTCATACGATAGCTTAAGAAGCTTATTAAAGAAGATTAAAGATATGCTATTATATATTCAAGATAAACGCATTTACATGAACTCATTACATTCAAATGCGGTTAGACTGTCAGTCAGGCATGACACCGGCGATGCCGTCCCAATTGTTTCAATCGTCTTTTGTCTCTTGCTCTAGTGAACGTTTCAGCACTCACAATGAGTAAACTTGACCAATGGTAAGTTTGGGTAGTTAAAACTAAACACAAATACACATTACCCATACTGCATACCCCGTAAAGTTCACTCTCCAATTTGAAAGAAATAAATGTTAAATTAAAATATCAAAAATCTAATGCATATTAATATTAACTATATCTTATTAGATTCTATTGAATTATTTTTACATGTGTGATAAATTAAAAATATAAAATTTTAATAATTTTAAATTTTAATTTCTTTAATTCATTATTAATATGTAACCCTTAGTACCCAATGTATTAAATTATAGAAATTAATATAAGTTTGCAACAATGTGCCACGTCTCTAAAGTTAGCATATATTTAATTTTCAGTTTACAACTATTTCACTACATTTAATCGCTGGCCACGTTTGATTATAAAATTCTAAGCAAACAAGTTAGTCCCAAACAAACCGATAACATATAAAACGAATTCTGTCACGACCTACATCTTCATTAATTACTTTTCTGAAAATTACAGCAAGAATAAATATAGTTGTTTATACCAATACAAAAAATTAATACCTTTCGTTATGATTTTCTCTTTTTTGTATCGGCAAGGGGCTATCACTTGACCTCAATTGACAAGTGATGTTAAGTGACAATAATAAAGCCGTAAATAATGATGCGTAGTCGCCCAGAATACTCCTGCTTTCAGATGTACGACTGCCAAAACCCAGGTACGCTGTTATGGCGACAGATTGACATTGAGAAAAAACTCTACTACCATACAAACATCCCTACTCATGTTACCCGGGAATCAAAACCGGGACTTTCTGGGCGGGCGTTATAAGGCAGGTGGCAAACCAATGCGCTACAGAGACAGTGACTATTTGATTCTCTTCATTGTAATCCAATAATCATCTATTTTTTTTAGTCCCTTTATAAACAAAAAATATTATATTTAGTCATTATATTACACACATTTCGTATGTGCAACTTCCTTGCGATTTAATTATGAAACAGAATCATACTCCTACAAACATACCTACTCCATTCATTCACAAGAATCACCTTCGCTATTTTGAAGTTATTACGTAAGAAATGCTCGAACGCTGCAATTACCGTTCAATAATACAAAGAAGCTAATTAATAAATAGCCGATGAATGCAAGGCGCCAGTGCGGCTGTACTATGGAGTCAATGTACAATTAACTACAGTGATAGTTTCCATCTTTTGTTTATCAAACTAATAAATATTTATTTGTTTAGCGAAGCGGTGTCATCACACTAGTTAGAGGCGGGTGCGATGAATCTGACCGTGGACAGCGTTATGCAATATGAATAAAGGCATTCACAGACGACACAAAATGTATGTATCTGTCAGAATTTACTTGGATTCCAGAAAAAAAAATGTCAGATACACATGCGCTACTACGTAGCAAAGCTATCTCTCTCTTTCATAAACAACTACCGACATATCTAATTATAGCAATTCAAACATTTAGTATTCTCAATAAAATTATAGACGATTGTAATTAATACAAACATGTCTATCAATTTCTTTTTAGATAAGTATAAAGAAAAATTATATTAAATATAACCATTTCAATATAAAATCAAACACGAGACAAAACTTCCCCTCTGGAACAATGGTGTAACAGTGTACTTAAAAATGTAGCACATATTTGATATTAGTTTCTTATTTTCACCTCAACAAGTGTACAGTGATTGTTGTTAAATACACCGCACCCAATTTATTAATATTTAAACAAACAAAAAAAATCCTAATACAATATAATATTTTTGATATACATAAATTAAAACCAAAATTATTAAATTAAACAAAAGATAAACAAAATGACCGTGGCAGTAGTTGAAGATAGCAACAGTAGCAATTATACTAACGCGATAAATTTTACTCCTGAACGTCACCCACTCAAATTTACAAGTACAAAGAAATAAGCTTGAAAATATTAAATTCCAAGAATGAAGAAAATTATTTGCTGCGCGCCAAAAATTAGCTTTTCACCTTTTGTCTTAAGATTTAAAATTAGATATGATTCTTTGCCGCAGGTGGGAGTAATTTATAAAGCGACTGCTGCGATAAGAATATTATATAGCATTTGTACATTCACTTACTTCTCAAGTCATAACACGAAACGTTAAGTCCACTTAAAAAAGGAATTAAAAACAAAGGTACGTATTTAAAATTTTTATTTAATGCTAGTTTATCTATACATATAAAATTCAGACCTAACAGATTCACTGATTGACTTCTCTATCAACGCAATGCGTAAATTGATGATCCTAGAGACAAAGTTTCGAAGATGTGTTCCTTGTGATGTGTAGATATCCACTATGAAGTTTTATTGAAATATCATCCCTATAGTAGGAAAGTGGAAGGGTTGGATCTTTCAAATTTCAATTAAACTTTTTAATTTTTAAATCGACACATGTTCGAGTGGGGCAATCTTAACACATTATCGACCGGTGACGAAAAAGAAATTCTCTGATCTTGTGTTTTTCTCGATAAACTGTTTACCGCATAGTTTTTTTTTTCATTTAAAAGTGAATGTGTAGAGTTAAAGAGCTGAATAATCGTCTGAAAGTTTGTCTCTCAATAGGCATCAGCTACAAAAGTCAGAATAACGGGCTAAATGTGGGCGACCGGCGACGACGAAAAGCTTAAAAATCGACTACCGGTCGATAGTGTTAATATCAAAAAAAAAAATCTTATGACAGGTATATTTCTGTGTTTAAACGTCTGTGTTCAAATTTGGTAGTTTTTAAAGAAGATACAATTGTAAAAAACTACGACTACCATCGCAAAGTCAAGACAAGACAAGTAATAATCGGGGTGAAACGGGTTCGAAAATATTTAACAAATCATACTGAAAAGAAATCTTTTTTCTCTATTTAATGTCATTCTTCTTCTTAAAAGAGAATGTTTTAGACGGTAGAAAAGTCTACGACACAGATGAAATGTTCCTAACACATAACATTACCATGATAAACAGCCATGCATGGCGCTCGTCAAACTTATTTAAGAGAAACTTACTTTAAAAAACAATATTTATCGAAACTAAAAATACTCGACACAAAAGTTGTTTCTGCTCGTAATATGTTAGAAAGTAATTGATCAACGGTAATTACAGTTTTCCATCATGATTTATAAATTGAAGATTTATTTATCATAAGGAGTAACTTAAGAAGAGATTATTGTAAACGGTATGTTCGCTATTATATACTGATGTTTGGTTTTCCATTCGTTAAAATAACGTTTTTTCAAAATCATTAAATGAAACGTTTAAATTAATCATTACTGTGCAATAAAGAAAATAATTAAAGTGCATAAATAATATCTTTTTAAAAGCTAAACATAATAAAATATAAAACTTAAGTAGTAAGAGTAAATAACAGTGACAGCAGAAAAAAAAACTATTTCAAAATAGTCAGTGAAATAATGCAACATACGGTGTAGCTTGCGTGACACCTCGATTTAACTCCCCTTTGATTTATAACTCTTTACAGTGTAAAAATGCATGAGTCATTTACTCTCTGCTGGTTAGTTATTTTATAAGTGGTTTTTACGACACACTGCCCCTTCTGTTACTGCAACAAAAACTACGCAAAAATCTTTAAATACCTCTATATTTACCTATATTTATAACGCACGTACTAACGAATTTAAGAATCAACAACCGATATAAAGACGTCCCTAATAGCCTTTTTTGTACCCACTTTAGGAGCGATGATTAGTCGATTCGTTGCACTTTGGTGACCGGTGTCAGATAATTTGAGTTAATTTACGATGTAGCGATAACCGCACCCTCGGCCATCGCGCGACGTGATAGATCGAGACGCAGATAGACGCCGGCTGAACTCGTTAAAACTGTCGTTCGGAGCAGACTCACTCGGCATTGTGGCAAACTTAAATTAGTATTCCATTAAGATCAGAACTCGAGATGTAATACTCGATTATTTTCGTAGACACTAAGCATTAAACATCGTCACGTATTTACATATGGAAATTAGTTATAACTGACTAAAATATAACAAAAAAAAATACTTCAAAGACTTTTGGCATGTAACATTACCAGCCCTCTTTCAGATTCTAAATAGGTTACAATGAAATAGTACTGAAAAATCGATAAACTTTATAAAATATAATGGTTCAATGGGTCGGTAAGCCAAGTAATAAACAGCACTGTTATAATTATTAAATGTCAATTGTTGCAAAAAAAGATTAACTATATAACTTAAAACATCAGACATTGGCCTTAATAAATCACTCGTTATGAATGCTATATTTTAAATACAAAAGATGATTGTACTTCATGGTCTGAGGCTGACTGCATCCGTAACGCAGTAGTTTACCCGCTTGCCTTGTAACTCAGAGGTCCCTAGGGTTCGATTCCCGCGCGACAGGTGCAGTGGAGTCTGGATGGTGGTAGGGTTTTTCGAACCCGACTGACTAGCTACTATCCTCAATGTCAATCTGCCGCCATGACTGCACTGCTGTCTTTCGGCAGTCACACATGTGAGAACCAGATGTATTCTGGGCGAACACGCTTCACCATCTACGGCTTCATTGTGACTTAACATAAGGTGAAATCGAGGCCATTTGTTAGTCTAATCCGATAAAAAAAAAGTTGCCTATAAGTGCTAATAAGAAAAAACTACATATTGCCGAAAACATTTCAGTGAAATCGCGCAATTGGTTCACTAATAATCAACTGTGATCACAGTAAACCCATTAAAACAAGATGATGTTTGAATAAATGCTGATAACAAAATAGCTGCTTTTATTTGGACTAAGCAAACAATGTTTCACTGTAGACCAAAGATAGCATACAAAATATCAGCTAAAGTGTTCAGGTATTCAAATTCGAAATCTTAATCTTCCATCGACCGAGTGAGAACAATGCGGGCTTGTTCAACAGATAAATATGGACAGATGTAGTCACTGTTTACCGAAAACGTAGTACGGTATTATTAAGCAGAGGCACAATGACGACTAATCTCGATTTAAGAGGCGACGTGACAAATAAGGCGAGTGCTACTACTATCGGCTTGCGAGCGTCTCAACCTGGGAGGTCCGGCGGTGCAGACACCGAATTAATAGCTCGCATGCCTCCTAAAGATAGTAGCGCCACCTCAGTCACCGATGGAATATGCGGCTAATGATTCGGAAACCCATTCGAATGCTTCCGCCGTCAGCTTAACAAGATACATTGTAAACATTCGTAAGCTTTCCAATTTGTCAATGGCCGTGATTGAGTGTGGAATAGTAACATCGCGGGAATTCGTAGTTGTACAATGGATATAATTCAAAAAGAAATAAATACATATTTAAGATTTCTGATATAAACGTATAATTAAAAAGGTAAAATAAAAACTAAATGCATAGGCATGTACATATTTAATTTGTAATAAGGGATACACTTGTTGAATGCTTTATAGCCCTTTTATTCAAAGTGGAGAAATAACTATTATTATTACATTCTCTGCGAAACCGTTTTTACCCAACTTATCGTACAGGCCATTCATGTTTTGTCTTAAGGTTGATATACAAAATAGTTATAGGTGAAATACATTTTATAGGATCAAATTTGTCATTAAATGATTGTTTTCAGTGATTTAAATGAAAACGTCTTTTTGTATCATGTATGGTACACGTGGCGCCGTGGTCAAACTTAAAGTGTACCATAAATGGTACATGTAGCATGGAACGTGTTAAATATAAGATTAACGAACAGTCTCATTACGTTAACGATCGTCTTTATTTTGATAAACTTTCTATACATAACATATTGTCGAGACTTGAATAGCTCGTTATATCACACCTTCCAAATGATCACCCTTTGTGCAATTGACAATACCTTCCACAAGCATATCATTTCGATATATAGATATAATGATGAATATAATGTATTCCACATATAGTCTAAACATAGTGCTATGATTGTCTTTAAAATATATAGAGATTAATTTAATCTAAAATCTATGTACACTGCCGGCCAAAAGTTTGAGACCACCTTGAAAAAATTACAATATTGAATAAAATTCCAAAAGTTAGTGCT
>DWQX01005185.1:0-13474 GCA_018245475.1 Pharmacophagus antenor
AATATAATCACTATCAAAATATTATTTATTGCATTGCTAATTTTGACAGTTCCATACAAAAACTAAAATTAAATATACGAAATTTTTATTTTCAGTTCAGTGTTTATATCGACCGCAGATTTGATATATTTATTGTATTTAGGTTAAAAATAGGCGTAGATACTCAATAAAAACATCCTTATCTTTCTTTCTTTTTTCCTACTACTAGAATTAAATTATGGACACGATTATAATGACGGAAAAAAAAGTTTAAAACTAAATATAATATTGCTAAATATAACAGATTATTGGCACACTTAGAGCCGTTAGTATTAAACTGTGTATGGTCTATTAATTTGATTCGATCGCAAGCGGTAACCCTGTATGACGGATGGCTTCAACACTGACAAATGGGTCAACAAAATGTCGGTGTCTAACCGCTCCCGCGGCGCACAATAAATCAGTGACGCTTCGGTACGACTGGTCAGCGCCATCTTTTGGCGCCATCTTTAATTAATGAAACTTTATTTTCATTTATTATCTTTCATGATTCTTAATGTGAGCAAGCTGTTCAATTCTTGTCATTAGTTTGATGTCAAAGTGAAATATTACTATACATTAATAATTACGTTTACATTATTTAGTCCTTAATTAGTTGTCAAATATATAAGATATATCTTAAACATTTTATTGACCATGATATTATCTTCAAAAATCGTAAAAAAATGTAACTTAGATACTAGAATTAGAACTAAATAGAATTATTCTTCCATATTTATCTTTTATATAGTCCAGCGTTATATCAAATCATACACAACGGATGAATTTAAAAATGATCTATTAGGCAACACGTTAATTTGATTACGAAAGCTATATTTTGTATTAAAAATTTCAACATAAGAAGAACAGGATTAATTTATAGGGGTATATTTTATTAGAGAGTAAGTACAGATTAAAAATTTTCATATTAGGTTTATATATGTTCGGTTTGTATATAGGATACATGAATGAACCTTTTTTTTTTAATAAAAAGAAAACATTAAGCAAAGTTGCTACAAAGTGTAAAAGAATGCTAAATATTTTACTTCATGTAGGTGTAATGCATTTTTTTAATAAAAGTTGTTGAGTTAAAGTGACGCGTCCCGTAAATCTAGCGCCAAAACTATACTCAATAACATTTTAAAGATGTCGGCTGTAACACCGACGCTAAGTTGTGCAGTGAATCATCGAAATTGCATACTACCTACTTAGTTCTAGACATCATTTATCTATGTTGCCTATCCATTGTAATTTGCGGTATTCATGGCGCAAGTGAACGGCTTCCAAATTATTTTAGCAATTAGTGTGGGTTAAAAGAGGTCGTACAATACTAAGGTGTTTGAATTATCTTATGCTCTTAGGTTTTAATTTTCGTCTTCTAGCAAACGCTGAGAACTGCCTCCGAGGGGCTTTAGGTGATTCCACCAAAGAACAGAACGGATATTTCTCAAATATTCCCCTCTTCTGTTTCCTCATGGGGTCCCCTTGTGGTTATTAGTCTATAATTAATACGTGTACCACCATTCGCCGGTTGTGGACGGAGCCAAGGCACCTCTTATGGTGGCAGTTTGACATTAAGGGTGTAGCTAGCCAAGTGGGTACGAAAAACCATACCACTGTACAAATTCCATTTCTCCTGTGGGAATAGAATCCGGGGGCGTCCCACTGCGCCAAGTAAGCAAAAAAAAGTCGCTAAACAAACCTCCGGCCACGGTCACCTCCAAATAATTAAAATTAACTTTTGTTTTCATAAACAATAAACCAATTATACAATCCACTGCAGTTTCTACTCCTATTAACATACATGTCCAAACTCCTTAAAATGTTTCTCCTAAAGGTTTGCAGACAATATACTACTTATTTAGAATGTATAATGCTCAACTTTTTGGATCGACTGTTAATGTTACACACTGTTTAATAACATTGCTATGGACGGGAAACGTGTCGATCCATGACTGCCAACCTACAGTAAATAAATATATACTTAAACAATATGATTTTTAACACCTCTAACGCAAATCAACCATTATCAGTTACCACAGCAATCATCATTGGATCAATGCTTTAATGCAAAGTCGTCGTCACCAGATGTGCAGTGAAGGCGACAAGGCGTTACGCAACGGGTACGTCGCGCTCTGTTTGGCACACAACTGGCACGAGACCGTCCGAAGGTAGCCGCCTCTGGCCGCTGCTCCATCACAGTATTTCCACAGCGTTTTGATTTAGGTAGAAAAACATGATTTTGTAATGTACTACGTATTCTATTTCCTATTTCGTTCGATCCATTTTGCCCTGAATACTTGAAATCAAAATTTTGATTTTCAGAGTCATGAACGTTGTCATCGATCTACGGAAAATTTCTTTCGTCGTTATTCCTCTGTCGCACAGGCTTCTACAGTCTCTTTTCTTCACAATTGGTGTAGTTTTGGAACGCTTTACCTAGTATACGTAAATTATGCACTAAAAGTTTAAGCGACTACTCTTGGAATATTTTCTAAAAACGAACTTGACAAATTTCGTTTACGTATCAGAATCCATCTCTTTTCCTTTTCTCTTATTTTTCACACTTTTCACTTCTGTGCAATTATATATTTTTTTATAATTAAATTTGTTAATTTTCATGTGCATTTTTCATTTGTGTAAGTATTTTGTATAATTTTTCTTGCATTTTTCTGACTGGAAGAGAATTCAACTTGGCATTACGGTCGTACGGTGCAATATAAGAATGTTTATTCATTATTTATTAATTATTTTCCTTAATTATAATCCCACAGATGTTGTGTTAAATATGATTTGATCGTTGCCCCGTCATTGAATCTCGGGCCAGCGTAGATAGTGGGTGAACTCACGGATCACCTGTTTCGTGAGCCAATTAAGAGGAAGCTGTAATAGTCGCCAAAAAGACTAACAGCGCCATCTTCTCCAGTAACAACCGGCATTGAAATCATGGATGACAGGATTAGTTATTGTAAGACGAAACGGGATAGCCAACATTCACTTATCGGACCTATATCTTTGAATAAATTCACCAACAAGACCAGTGTTACCAAACTATTTCGTCCCAATTTTGAGTAAAAAAAAATATCTATGTCCCTCTCGCCCCTTGCAAATTTTTATCCAAAGCCTGAAAAAAAAAACAAATAAAAACCAAAAAAAAAAACAACGTAATTGGATGATATTACTTATTTTTTCAAAAAAGTTCCTGATTGCCTCTTTAAATGACAGATTGTCCCTTGTGGAGCTTACACGTTGGAAAACACTGATCTAGACTTTAAGGAAAATCATAATTTGAGCATCTATTATTTGACTCACGAATACTATTCGAGATTAGGGCGTCCAAATAGAGACCTAAAGATATTTTAGAAGCTAAAATATATTTACTGCTATACCAAAAAAAAAAAAAGAATTGACAAGTAATTCAGAACGTGACTTTTTTAAAGGATGTTTGTAACGTATTTGGTACAAATAATTTTTGCATATAGCTTATATAGCTTTGCTTGGTTTTTAACACGGGATTTACCGGACGCATCAATTTCACGGAACAATCCCAGATAAGAACTACCGTACACTAATATGCGTTTGGCTTTATTTTTCTTTTATACTGCCTCTGGCAACATTGTTCTATACATTTTATTGCAAAACAGGAAAAGTAAGAATGCAATAGTGCACTACAAGTAACTATAGACTCGAGGAGAAAACCATAAAAAAGTATCGGTAAATATAGTATTAACCTATGGTTATAATAGGATAAAGGCTGATAATCATGCAATATGGAAATATGGTTAATATACCTGTTTGTTATACGCAATAAACCTTGATTTCAATGGTTCAATTCGTGTTTTTTACGACATAACACAGTGGCCTTTCTATTCGACTGTGATAGTAATTAAATAATGATAAAATGGTACAGTTACATGATATAAACGGAATATATAAAATCTTGACTGATTAAGTGACTGACCTATTTACCAACGCAACGGGGTAAACAGCTGGTACTAGAGACACGAAATTTGTTTGGGTTTATGTGTTATGTATAGGTATCCACTAAGAATCCACAAAGAAAGTAATAATTTTTAAGCAAATCCATCCCTAAATGGAGAAATAATATATTTGATAATTCAATAATTTTAATGAAAATTGTTTTTTATTCTCCGAGTGAATGATCTTGTAAATTATTACACGTAGAATAAGAATTTACTTTGAAATTTGTACTCTATCGTTCCACGTCTTAGGGATGAAATTTTGAAAAATACTAGGGGCACAATAAAAGTTTTACACTTCTAGCTAATCGGAACTACTTGAATTTTGAACTTTATACTTTTTGAAACGTTGCAACCTTCTTAGTAATTAAAAAAAAAATTGGCGGGAACTCATTTGTCAATTGTTTTAAGAAATGGTTCGATCGCATGAAAAAATGTTTTAAATATACAGGAGAGTATTTTGAAAAGCAATAAACCATGTTTTGGTTATAGCATGTTGTTTTTTTAAGTTACCCAAAACTTATAGTGTGGCCTTCGTATCTAAAAGACCTAAAGGCATCTAAATATATACGTTACCATATAACCTTTAACAGAAGTAAACGGTTTTTTTCTTTACTATTGGGACAATTACGATAGAGCTTCTAACACCGTAGTTATTGCTATTTAATAAATATAATGAAACGTCTCAATGAAACCTGCTTGAATATCGTCGAAGATCGGGACGAAATGTTGTCGACCTCGGAAAGATGAAACCGTTTCTAATACCAATAGTGTTATTACTTGATTTTGTTATTGCTCGTGAAATAGTTTTTTTTTATCGGTAATGGGTGAACACTTGGCTTCAATTTTTCCCGATGTTAAGTGATCACGATACATTATATGGTGAAGCGTGTTCGCCCAGAATACATCTTGCTTACACACGTGTGACTGCTGAAACACAGCAATACTGTCATGGCGGCATATTGACATCGGATGTGGTTAGCTAACCAGGTGGATCCGAATCCTGCCACCATCCAGGCTCCACTCTTCGAGTGGCCCGGGAACCGTACCCGAGGTTGCGCCACGGAGGAGACCTACGCACTCTTCAATATAGATTTTCAATTATAAACAAAATTACCGAGCGAATACAACTTCATGCTGGCATCCACTATTTTTATGGAGAGCAAAAGTAGCGCATGAATTATTGCTTAAAGATAGCCGTAGGTGCTGCTATGTAAAATATTCTAGCTAGCAGCGCCGGATAAATGCCCCGCAAAGATGGCGACTGCCCGGGCCGCGAAATGTTGAAAGGCGCCGGAATAAAAATAAAATATATTTTTTCATTATTTTTTTTTTTCGATTTTATAAATTATTAACGAACACCTTATCAATAACTATTGTATTATTTTTTAAATAAATATATATTATACAGTTATTTATTGTGTCATTTTGATTTTTCGCCTATACTTTTTTAATCTGCAGTAAACTTGTTTATTCTGGTATGAAAGCGCGCCAAATTGTTTCGCCCGATGCGCTCAAACACCTACAACGGGCCCTGTTAGCAAGGTGCAGTTTTATCGACATAGATTAACGCTTGACCTTAAATTTACGTAATGTTGAGCGGCAATAAATGAAGTAGCGTGCTCGCTCATGTAACTCTGGCCGACGCAAGTAGGACTGCCAGAGCTATGTTGCTCTCATCGCTGGGGATCGACATTGGGAACGGTGGCTACCCTTAGTTTGGCGAGCTCGAAAAAACATTTTTTTTTTTCGTAGGTAATCCTGCATAGGGTACCCTCCCGCTATTAAAAAGTAACGAGAGAGTTATGTCGGACTCTTACCGACTAAAACCACATAGTGCTCCTCTTAACGCCATGAGTTGGTACTACGGGAACGCTTTCGCACACCACCGCTGCACACACTACCGTAGTCCCAACAGCGTTGACCCTTGTGGAGTCCCTGGTGCTCCCTCCCGATGAGGTGTTGGAGATACACACGGTGGTAACGATAAATACTACCTCATTCCGACGCCACGCTCATTTATGGGGGACGAAGAAGGGTGTACAGGACCCTTCTTCGGCGCCGTGACCCTTGTTGGCGAATCAGAAGATCGGAGTTCCTCTCCCTTTCTCTTTCTGCGGCCTTCCGCGACATCACCTCTTCACAGAATTTTAAGCCTGCACTCCATGACCTCTCACTGTCAACCATTGCCTTGATAAGAGCAGGGAGCGAAAGGTCATCTCCCACCACTTCGATTAGGCTCTGACGCTTCTCCATCCAAATCCATTGTGGACGTTTGCATCCCCTGGTATCGCGCAACATGGAGTTCGAAAAACCCTACCATCCAGACATCCGGGACATCCATGTTTTTTTTTAATCTCGTTCACCCCTGTTATGGCTACACAGGGCCTATTCTGTTCTTTGTTATTTGTTTCTTATGTATCATTCACGCTTTTACTCTTTTCTCTTCTTCCATACCTCATACTGATTTTCTCGCTTTCATGTCTTCCTTTTTCATACTCATCCCATTTTCTTCTTTCATATATAGACCTCCATGTTACGAAGGAAGCGGTAAATCAATGCTAATTACTTTTGACTGCCTCTGTGGCGCAGTGGTTTACCCGCATGCCTGGTAATGCGGAGCTCTCGGGTTCGATGCCCGGGCCACAGGATTAGTTGAGTAAGAACGGTGTGTTCCGGCAGTTATACATGTGAAGGCCAGAAGTGTTCTGGACGAACTCACTTCATCATATATGGCCTCGTTGTGACTTAACATCAGGTGAAATCAAGGTCAAATGTCAGTGAATAATCGATAAAAAAAAATTGATATTGATTTTCAGATAATGACGTGAACTTGAAGTAAACAACGATGTCTCCCAAATGGTACATCGGTCGAGTGCTAATAATGCTTTGTTAAACAATAATAAAACTATATGTTTTAGATTAAGGGAAACACAATGTTTAATACATCACATGAAAATAGTTCAGGTATTCCATATAAAAATTGTTTCACAATAGATAACGTCTAAACCATTCCGTATATTTTAAACGAGATGGTAAAAATTTTTTGTAACGGCTTATTGTCATTGTTTTTGTAGAATGTAAATCATTTATAATAGAATATACATTCATACAACAAAATGTTATATGTTATTACTTGTATAAATACAAAGACAGTTCAACAATTGAGATTTTTTTCTAAATAATTTCAATTTTATATGCTTTAAGCTGAGAAAAAACTTTATGCGCCGTTTTTAACAATACATATTGAAGCATGTGGTGTTTGACAGTTAAAAAAACGTATAAAGAACGAATGTAAAATGATAATAATAATTATGAAATTATCATATTGTTCATGAAATATAAATATTTGTGTTATACAAATGTATTACAGTTAAATAAAATGTTTTTTATCGTACGTAGTTGTTGTCTGTCAGTGTCAAACAGATTGTCATTAGAGAAATTAAAAAAAAAAAAGAATATAAAGGAAGGTTCGAATTAAAAAATGTACGTCAAATTTTGGCAGTTGACAGACTTCTAGTAATTATTATTAACTATTCATTACAAATATAGTATCACAATAAAGACAATGTCAGTTTATTACTCGAATTTACGTAATTTTTTTAGTACAATAATTATTTGTGCTGGTCATATGAGATGAGAATCTGTAAGAAAATTTAAAGCGTAATCACCAAAATCTTCCTCACTGCAGAATTTTTAATTTTTGTCATGTTTATGGACATTTTTTTTCACGGTTTTCGAATCCATAGTAATTTCATACATCCATCCTCGTATTTCCCTCTTTTAGAAAATGAAATATAAAGCAAGGTCAGTATAGGACGTAAAAAAAAACTGAAGATTCGAACACACTTAAGTACAGTGAAATTTTTAAATAAACGTTGTCGACCTAAAATGATGCGTCCCGTAAACCTAGTGTCAAAATAGCGTAAGTTTAATAACTAGATATTATTGATACGAAAAACTGGTATTTTAGGAGAAAAGATAACTTAGTCTAATTGTTAATTAATTCAATACTTATCTTGTTAGAAAGTTAACATTTGAGATTTAATGAACATAATTTATATCGGGGAAAGAAATAAGTCATAATCTTTATCACTTTGAAATATTTCACATCAAACATGTCGTCTAATTTTTAATAACAAAAATAATTTTTTATTTAAATTTTATTTCAAATATAGCGTTTAAAGAATTTTCTCTTAATTCACTTATGGTATATTTCCCACGCGTGGGATTGTCCAGATCTTGGAGTACTCACTGAGAACGATGTGAACATCGTTGTAATCAGCTTTGGAGGTCAATGTCCTCCAGCCGTTCACAGCATCACTGTGTTCTGGCTGTCATGACATGTGAGAGCTATAAGTGTTCTGGGAGAACACACTTTACCAACAACGGCCTCATTGTCATTTAACATCTGATGAAATCATTGCGATGTGTTAAGCCGTGAGCGATAAAAAAAATCAGTTCTGAAGGGTATTGTGGCTAATATATTTACTAAGGTTAATTTACCATCTTAGGCCCTAGTTTAAGACCTAATATGATAAGTTTCTTTGAGAGCTCAGACAATCATTTATATATACAAACATTTAATAAAACTATAACTTGGCCGAATCTATGCATTGAATAATTTTGTCCATCTGTCTGTCTATCTGCGATATTGCGATGAAAACAAAACCTCACACTGTATTATCTCAAAAATAGTAAAATATTAAAAAGACTGTCTTTCAATTGAATTTGACTAACTTTTTGCCCCAAAAAATAAAACATTATCATGGAATCAAGTACCGCTGTTTTTAGTTTAACTAAAGAAGACTAGATGGTGCTATAGCCAAACATTTAATTAAAAATTTTTTTGAACATAATACACCTAGAAATTCCTGTGAAATTGGCAGTGGTTCGCCGCTTAACAAATTAAGTTCATTAAAAGAGTAACACGATATTCATCTGTTAGGTGGTACGATTGTATGTCGCATATGTCCGATCAAATAATAGTTAACCTTTTGTTAACATAAAACAGTATATTAAAAAATATATATATAATTCTATAAGAAAAAACAAATATAAAAAGAGATAACAAATTTTATTGCAATTGAGTATTTTTTATTTACAGTATTTTATTTTTAAATTAACAGCAACGTGATCTCATGTGCTAAAAGATTGTCAAGTTCACTCAATCATAATTTACTACATTGTGTACACCTGGCATTAAGGCGCACGGGCCCCGTAACGACTCTAAAAGTGAAAGTAACTTACCTCGAGATCGCCACGCTCCCGCACCACCATGACTTTTTTGAAGAAAATCTGCGGCATTATGTCACCTCTGACACTGGCTGGTTTTTAACAACAGAATTATAATAATACGACTCGCTATTTAAAAATTTAGTGTTCGTATTTTATTTTTCCAAATCTCACACAACTGGCTTTATGTCTCTTCCCTCTGCCCGTTTCAATGTCAAGGTCGAAACGCGATTGTTATGGCGCGAAATTTGACATTTACGATTATTAATTCACATCACACTCCACAGTCACTATTTATTGTTTTAAATATTCATTTTAGTCTTTCATTGAATTAATTCGCCACACATTGATTTAATTAAGATAATTTTTTCAGTTATTAGTGATAATAGGTTTAATTTTTAATTTATTTACGCGTACCTATACCACCAAGCAACTGATAGACGACTAAACTATGAAACAGGTATAATGTTTATAAGTATAGAACGTTGTCTCTATTCGCGAATCGTATGTCGCAACAAACTGTACAATATCAAGAAAATTGAACGTTATGATCAACATGAAAGAGTATAAAATCAATCGCAACGTACAGCGATTTCAAAGTTGATTAACATTTCAACGTAAATACGGGCAGCGCAATTTACTTCGTTAGATTGTATCAACTATAGATATATAAATATAACTATAAATATAGACTCGTAGTGGACAATGTTGTTTTTTTTTTAAATAAACCTGTTTTTTTTTCTCTGAGGCAGTCCACTGCTGGACGCAGGCCTCTCCTGAAGAGCGCCATTAAGTATTATAAATCATTCATTCATTCATTTATTCTGATTAGTTACCAGTTTATTCGAATGAATCTATAGCTCACAGTTAAGTGAAATACGATTGAATTTTAAATACAATAACAGATTTTTTTTTAATGGGTCACACTCTAATGACACGCATTATTAAGTGGCAACGAGGCCTTACGAGAAGCATCCTCCCCCAGGATACTTTAGCTTTCGTCATGATTCTTTTTCATTTCATTTTTTTAGGATTTAATGTTTCATTGTAGCATAGTTATTACAAAAGAAAAATATTTTAGAAGTAAATTAATAAGACCATATTAAACAAAAAAAAATCCTTTCCTGCCAGTCAGATCACTGGCAAGTTACGAAGTGGAATTTGCCAGTGTGCTTTCATCATGTTATGGCGGCAGGTTGGCATTGATAGTGGTAGCTAGCCAGGCGGGTGCGAAAATTACCCTACCATCATCTGAATTACACTTCCAAAATGAACAGAACCGAAACAAAGCAAAAACTTGAAGGATATTAAATAACACCATTAATAAATAAAGTAAATAATAAAATAAAAAATAGAAATAAATAGCCGTTATTTAATTAAAATAATAATATTACATTAATAATAATAAAACTCTATTCCTTTTTTCCCTCAAATACAAATTTAATAATACAATTATTTACAATATAATAATTATTTTATATAGGATATGTGCTTTCAATGCAAAAGAGTTTGTATGAATTTACGTATCTGTATTTGTGTATTTATTTTAAACATATGGTCTTTGTAATAGTTTGTGTGTATTCGCATAGACTAGTTCCATAATCTATTTGATAATTTTGTTTTTGCATTCTACATTTTGAAGTCTCGAGATTCTTCATTCTTTATTCAGATCATTATGCAGTTTGTTACAAAATAAAAACATTAATTAAAAAGTCCGTATTATTAATTAGCTGATAAATTTTAAAGAACATCATAACTGTTTATGAACTATAAAAAATATTCAAATCATGCGTCTAATATACAATGACAGGAATTTCGTTGCTATTCTGTTTGAACAGGAGTTAAAGAAGCCGTAAGAAGTTTAACACTGAAGCTATTATATGAGAATCAATTGTTTTAAAAACAATGGTGACTATAAAAAACCTAGGATATTCCTAAATATTTTTCTTAATAATTATTTGTACTAACAACAAATAAAATAGTGCTCGTAAAAATTGTTTGGCAATAAACAATTAGTCATTTTACCGGTAGACGTTTGTTTGTTATGAATTATAATAAATATTTCTAATTATCATAATAATTATGATAATGCTATCTAATCGGAATCTCTCTTAGTACTTGATAGATAATGTGAAGACAGAATTTATAATGATTTATCTTTATTATAAGATTTTTAAGTAATAATAAATAGGAATGAATGAAGACAGAGACATAAGGAATTTTTTTGAATATTAACGAAATTTCTCAACATTTTAACTGATAAAATTAATGCATGAACATCACGAACAATGCGTACTCCAACCTGTAAAGATTTTTTTCTATTAATCTTTATTTTAATGTATTGATTTTTAACGAATTTTTATCATCTACTTAGATCCACTATTTAGTTATACTATCTGATATTTGTGTAGAGATATCAAATCTTATTTTTTTTTTTGTTCTCGTTACGTTTTTGTTGTTCGTCTCTTCGTATTTGATAACGAGTTAATTTAATATAAGTGAATTAATTTAAGCGATTAGTTAATTAGTATTGAGTATAGATTATAAAATTTTATCTTTTTATCGTTGATTATTTTTTTTCAAACAAATAAACAACGTGCATAACCTGCAAGTGTTTATGCTTGTTTTAAATATATTTTTTTTTACAAATTCGCAACGAACTTTTACATGTATAAACGTAATGTAAATCTGTTACTGGAATAACATAAAAAATATTATTTTGTTAATATTTTGATATAACTAAAAAAGAAAATATTTGTTTCAATTCAAAAATAACTACTTTTACACACTATTATTGAGTGGATAGACGACTCAAATTTTGAGTTTATTTGCATCGAACGTTGGTAAACCGTTTACGGTGGAGTTAAGAAACCGCCGCTTGCATTACGTACTTTCGCTCATATCGCGTAATGATTAGTATAGAATCACTTATCCGGTAAGCTGTGTCGACAGCTTCGGTTCTTTGTTCAATCACTTTCTTTCCGATTGGATAGTTTAGAGAAACTTTTGAATACGGGTCTTTCCATAGCTGAGCTTAGTCTGTCTCCGTGATAAAGTACTCGTGGTTTACCACTTGCCTTGCAAGAGGAGCTCCCGATTTCGATTCTCGGGCCACAGGCTTAGCGGAATCTGGACGGTGAAAGAGTTTTTCAAACTCACCTGGTTGGCTATCACTTTTAATGTCAATCTGCCGCCATAACAACATTGCTGTATTCCGATAATGATTCATGTGAGAGTCGGAGGTATTCTGGGCGAAAACACTTCATTGCCTACGACCTCATTGTCACTTAACATCAGGTGAAATCGCGGACAAACATCATGAAATAACCTTTAAAAAAAGCTACTTTTCATTTGCGGACCAGCTGTCGGTGGCATCTAAAAGACCTAGACGGCCTTACAAGAATAACATAAGTCGGATAAGTTCAAGTATTTTAATAGCTAATCATATAAGTATATTAGAAGCCTTAAGTATGAACAGTTATAAGTGGCTTATAAGATTAAGGGAGCATCGCTTTTCTACGTGTGGCATACAACACCTTATGTTCTGATCCACATAAGATTTTTTTTTACATGAAGAGTAGGCAAACGAGCGAGCGACAGAGCCCATAGGCGGCCGCAACACTCGGAGAATTTCAACTGCGTCGCCGACCTTCAAGGAAAGAGTAGGCTATTTTCTTGAAGGCCCCTAAGTCTTATCGGCCCGTAAATCCCACTGCCGACAACTGATTCCACAGGGTGGTTGCACGTGGTAAAAAATGGCGCTTCAAATGCAATGGTAGATTGCCAATCATCTAGATGGTGACGATGGAATTTGACTTACTGAAAGATCTAATTATCGAAATAAAAACCTTAATAAACATTTTAACCAGTTAATTATTTTTCACTACAATATCCATCATTGGTAAAATACTATAATCTATAACAAATACACATTTTCCAACAGTTTTGATACTATTAATAGTTTATGATATTCATGATATTACGATAGGTTGCACGATTTAATTTTCATTTTATCGAACTGTATAAACATTGGGTAGATATTATTTTAACTGATGTATTTAAGTTTAAACAATAAAAAAGAAATTATCACGAAGTAGTTAACTGGTCAAAATACAATGAGAGAAAACGAGATAACGTTATTACGTTATCTCTTTAAGGCGTATTCGCCTTAAAGAGATACAATTTATAACATCCCTATCCACTATTGTAAATAAGCCTTTATATTTATAAGTCTCAACTTT
>DWQX01005186.1:0-13473 GCA_018245475.1 Pharmacophagus antenor
TATTAACAGATGACGAGAAAGAAGTTATAAAATTGTTCTCATTTTTGAAAAGGTTAGGTTAGGTTAGAACTTTTCTTTGATTACTTTTAGCTATGACCATGTATTACCATATATGTCTGATTTAGATAATTCTTTGTTTGTGTGAATTCTTTGTGTACTTTGTATCATCAAAGAATCAATCGAAACTGAAAAATCAGAAAGAATTTATTTTCCACCTTTAATGATTTTTTTCCCGGTTTTATTTTCATCGATCCAGTTCTTATAGAAAGAAAAGAATATATTTTCATTATCAGCACTGTTTGCGCTTAAAGTCAAAAACAATATACATTCAAAGTTCGCTAACTTCCCACATAGCAGCATAGTAGAGCATTTCCAATTTCCATTTCAAAGACCGGGATTTACCAGTGGGCGTTATTGAAACTGCTACTATATATTTTCCAAATATAACGTCATTCAAGTTCATACAAATCGGCAAGAAGAGTACACTCTAATAAAAATACAAAACGTAAAACTTCGTGTATAACGTCAGTAGCCGCTTGAGAGTGATAGAAACACTATTTTTACTTTTAAGGATATCAAAATGAACAACAGTAAGTAAAGGACAAATAAAAAGATTTTTTTCAATGACAATCCATGCAGACAAGAATCACTTAAATCCGTAAAAGGAAAAGTGTACTTCTAAAGCATAATTAAGTACCCCCTGTGTATCTTGACAGGTTCTTTACAGGAGAGCCTACATTTGTAGATTTGGCATTATAATAATATGACTATTAAAATATGCACGTGAAGGCGTAATCAAATAAATCGTTTTTTGATTTTGAATTTATATTTATTAGAATGCAGCAAATGCGATTTTTTAAATCTTGCGGCCATCTATGGACGACAGTGATCATTTTCTATCAAGTGAACCGCTCGATTGTTTGCCTACTCTACCTATTACATAATAAATTTCGGTGGGTGCTCGAGCTTAATACCACCTGGGAGTAGTTATCTACGAAGTTAGGTAAAATAGTAATACACTAGCTCAGAAGAGCTATTGAGATATTCGATAATTAATATAATTTTATTTTCACATTTTTCAATTTTTTTATTTACTAATATTAACATTAAAAATTGATAAATGATATATAACTAATTTTGTTGCACGACCTCTTGCCATCTTTCTATAAGTTGAAAAATCACACGTTCGAAGAAGCCTTAGTTCTTCGAAGCAAAGAACGACAGAAATAGTAATCTGATGGTGCTCTCAGGGCTATAGTGTGGATGTGGCATCACTTCCCAATTAAACTCATTTAGTATTTCACGGATTGTCAAAAAGGTATTGGGTCTGGTATTATCATGATAAAACATCCCTCCTTTGCGATTGGTCAGTTCTGGGCGTTTTTTCTTGATTTCTACATTCAATTTGGATGGTTGTAAGCAGTAGACTATCAAACCAATAGTTTGGTTTGTTGGAAGCAGTTCAAAGTAGATTATACCTTGAACTGCTTCCAATCCCACCACACGGAAAGCATAGTCTTCTGTTGATGACTGTTGGGTTTAGATGTTCATTGTAGGTGCTCATTTTGCTTAATCGATCATCGTTTTCAGACTACTTTATCATAAATAATCCATTTGTCATCACCCTTTATGATTATTTTTAAAAATGGTTACTTTTGGTTATGATTCGGCAAGGAGTCGCACATGTTAAAGCGTTTGGTGAGATAGATTTCCTTTAATTTAGTGATAAACACAAAAATCTAGTTTGTTTACGTAACCAAACCTTTGCAAACCTAGTGCAAATGAACGACCGAATCTAATAGGTCGAGCTTCTCTGCTATCTTTCTAGTTATCATAGTACTAGTTTTGATAGACGCCTTTATTTTATTATCATCGGTAGTGGTTGGACAACTAGTACGTGGTGTAACTTGGAAATTAAGATTTCCAGAGCGAACGCGAGCAAATCAACGCTGGCACTGGCGATCAATAACACAATTCTCACCATAAACTTCACGTGATTTTTTCTAAGCTTGCACCGCATTTTTGCCCCTTCGAAAGTAAAACAATAAAATATTCCGAAAATACTCTTTTTAATTGTTCATATCAACTTAATTTTTAACTGACTTATTTTTTACTAATGACGCTTAATTTTTGGCTGAAGATTGTTTAAAGTCTAATCTTTAAAACAGTATATAATAATGTAAGTCACGCAATCATTACTACATGGAATATGCAGTTCCGACAACCAATGAGAATAAAAATGACATTAATTATCGAGCAACACGATACATCTTATACACAGATCACTTTGCAATGAAAAATGAAGCGAAAAATTCCGATCCTTCGCTGAACTAAAACAAAACGCTTTGTCCGAATGCGGCCCGCAAATTATGAAAACCTTTTTTTTTTGTCAATCTCAGTTTGAACGAATTTCAGTTCCATATTTTGGAGCATATTTATAATCGGATTAATTATTTTCACATGTATTGCATGTTTGTCCATTAGTTGACTCTAAAATAAGCACGACTGCTCTTTTAAATTCACTTTCATATCAATTCAGACGAAACGACTCAATAAAACAATACTGTAAACGGAAATATATTCGTACGCCTGAATCCGTTTCCTTTGTGTGTGTTTTATCGCATTTCTGACATTGTTTTTGACACCGTGTTATTTGAACCAAAAATGTTTCTTTGCAATGCGTTTTATTGTCAATATTGACGCTTTCTAAAATTTAGCTGACTTTATTGATATCATATTTTTTTAATAAATTATAACACTTCATTTATTATTTACTATATAGCACTCGATTTTATTTTGTTCTCAATTTCAAAACGTGACTTCATAAAGCAGCAATAAAATGACTATTACTGAAACAAATATTTTTGTTGCCAACTTTCGTAAAACGAAATGAATCATAACGAATTTAATTAGTCGAAAGATTTTGACAGAAAAGTTACAGTTTAAACACTTAAGGACATTGCTAACGTTTTTGATCTACTCATTTATTTATAATTGAGAGACACTATACTTACGGAACGTAACATTAGATATTTTACACTATCCATAAAATAAAAATAAATGGAAACAAATATGAAAACAAAAGTGTAAACATTATATCGTCAAGTTATGTTATTTTGCAATACAGCAATAAGCAAAATACAAATTGAATAAGAATCATCTTTATCTAAATCCATATGTATTTTTTGTTTATTTGAATATATATAACCACGTATAATTTTTCACAGTTTTTCGTTGTTAATGTTTCTGATTAGCTTGGAAAAGTATATCTAGTTGGTGCTATGGTATTAAAAAAAAATTTAATCATACTTGTCAATATCTGTTGAAATTCCGTACTTCGACTTCTATTTATCGTCGATCTGATTTATTGTGTATAAGTATTTTAGTAAAATCTGAACGGACTACACCATAACAACCTTACGCTATAAACAACTTAATAGCAGGAAATAAAAGCTCTGATAATCTATAATGCGCTTTTATTACTCTGATATACGTTAACGCTCATAAAACAGGCTACGCTTTCCTGAACACTTCATTTGTTCTTAAATAATACATAGAACGCAAAATATAACTGTTTGCCTGAAATAACTTTAAAAATTGAAGTTTGAATGGTGACCAGAATTTTAATAATACTATACAATTATTTATAAGATAAAAAGTATCTATATCCAATAAAAAAGTAATATGGTGTAAGTTACTGTGATTAAAAATCAATATATTATACTACACGATGATTGTATCAGCCACAATTATAAACACGTAAGATTAAATAATATTTAAATATTTCATTATAGTTATATAAATGATTTAATCTTAATTCTTTATAAATGCGAGTAAGTATAGCTATTAAACTATCGGGAAATGTCTTTACGTTTAGGCTTTCACTTTAGAATACCCGTCTTATTTCTTAATAATAATCAAAATAAATAAAAAATAATAAAGAATAATCACGTGCTTAAATTAAATTGATGGTAATGCATGTTGCACCAACAAAAAATTAACACCTTGGGAAGGTTCATTACGTGGTGCTAAAGAACATAATTTAAAAATCTTTAATGATTTCAAATCATTAAAACCGCAGTTTTAAAAGAAATTAACCTATCATTTCCATTTTTCCACTGTTAAGGTTATGGTTTTTTTTCTCTAACGTTATCGCCAAAACCATCAAATTCTAGTTATCACACTGAAAAATCTATAGATCTTATTTTTTCATTAGTTAAAATCGGAAAAAGTTTTATTGTTAATTGTTGCCTCTCATTGTATTTATATAAAATGAAAAACTATGTGAATCAACAGGACTTTATAGATTAATAAGTTATATTAGTTTTGGGGTGACAATAGTAAATTCTATCTACTTAATTAGGTCAATGCAGGTCCGTTAGGTATCTTTAACGGAGATCCTATGCCCGACATTGGGCTTTCACGTGATATTAAGTGACAATGAGGCCGGAGATGGTTAAAAATACTTGCTCGGAATACTTCGCCTCGCATATGTATGACTGCCGGAACATACCAATGCTTTTATAGCAGTACATCGATATTAAGGCTGGTAACGAATCGGAATGGTTCAAAAATACACTACTACTACGACGCTATTAATGTGGCCGCAGAATCGAACCCGACAGCTTATTATTAACAAGGCAAGCGGTAAACTACAGCGCCACGGAAGTAGTCAAAATAATAATAATAATGAAAAATACATTCCGCATTTAAGTCATTTTTCTTATAATTGGTAGTATAAAAACGCAAATGTATAACATGCGTTAAATTTAATGGGTACTACAATCTTTACTGCACAATAAACAAAAGTAAATGACCTCACCTGTTGCTATAACTGATAGTAACACTATTTACAGTTACTCGTGTGTGATTATTTATTTTTACTTTTGCTCTCTCTTTTTTATCAACGTTTTCGTTATATTTAAGAAACAATTCTTATTTCATCATTTCTGAAGTAAATGTAATTATTTTTCGAATAAATCATATATGTTCTCGTCTTATTTTACTTTTTACTAATTGGTGTTGCCATACATCATTTTGCGTGTTTGTTTTTAGGGTTTCGTACCCAAAGGGTGACTATCGGAACCCTATTACTGAAACTTCGTTGTCCGTCCGTCAGTTTGTCTGTCTTACCGTCCGTCCGTCTATAAGCAGGCTCTATCTTATGAACCGTGATAGGTAGAAAGTTTAAATTTTTCGATTATTTGCATCTTAGCCACTACAGCAACATATAATATAAATGAAATAATACTGACGAAAACCGTTATTTTGTAGGCGTTTATAGTACAAAGTCTTTGAGGAACGGGTCCGACAGGCAGTTATTTTATTAATTTGTTCCTGTGAATAAGTCTGAAAATTGTTTTCACTTTATAGGCGATCAGCTGTACGGCTTGTACTTTAACTAATCGTAGCGTATTATGGTAGTAAATTACAACTAAGGAATATAGGAAAAAACACACTTTCAATGTTCGAATAAATGTTTAAAATTAAAAAATAATGATCAGCTGTACTGAGTTTCACTGTCTTCGCGGCGCTTGTCTGATAACACAAAGGTCCCGAGCTCGATTACAGGGTGAGAGTCTCGATGATGGTAGGGTTTTTTCCAAATCCGCCTGGCGAACTACCACCCGCAATATCAACCTGCTGCTAGAACAGTGCTGGTGTGTTCCAGCTGTCAAACAGGTGAGAGCCAGAACCGTACTGGGCGAAAAATCTTCACTATCTACGACCTCATTCTTACTTATTTCTGTTAGTTAAATATAAGTGGATAAAATAAAAATTTGTACAAATATAACGATGTTTAACAGAAAAGTGAATCTGTATTATTAAAAAAAGTAATAAAACAATAATTTAAATAAATGGCTAAATGCGTGTCGGAATTACACCGCGAAGGGTTCCGTACCGATCGCCTATAAAATTACGTTTCTTGTAAGTTTTATTTCACTTTTTTTGATCCTGTAATCACAAAAGATATACACAATCTGTGAAAATTTCACTTTCTACTTAATATGGATAGTGGGACAAACATAAAGACGGACGGCGGAGTCCCGATTATTATGCTTCGGATACAGAACCCTAATAAAAATGAAGCATCTTCAATCAATCAAATCAATCAACATGTATTTTATTTAATTATCCAAATAATTAAAAATAACATTGTTTCCACAGAAAAGCACATAACAGTGTAAACTAACAGCAATCTACGTCAGTTGTGTTTGGGACTGATTGCTTCGCACCCGCAGTACACGAACAATAAATTATGGCCGTTGAAAGATAATTACTCCCGGAATACATTAATCTTTCCTTTATTGTTTAATCACTTTGAGGGTGGAATTTTTGTAATCATTGCAGAAAATACGTTAAAATATGATTTTTAAGCATAAATTTGGAATCTTTATTGCGTCGATATTTACATTTTCTTTAACGTTTATAGGCTAACATTAAATCCCAATTTCACCTAATGTTGAGCGACAATGAGGCCGTAGATTGTGAAGCGTGTTCGAATGGTAATGATAAAATGGTATAGAAAATAAAAAAGCCAAATATTTATTAATATACGAAACATTTTATCTGGGGTTGTCCCGTCAAATTGGCGGGTCCGGTAAATCTAGTGTTAAGTAATTTATTCTCAAAGAGTCCATCTCAATTTTATTATGTTTTTGTGTTGTATTTTTTATAACTTCAATCTGTTACAAATTGATGTTATTATTATTCTTTTTATGTAATTGTTTTTTTTTTGTACAGTAAACTATTTATTCATTCATTTATCCATTAAAGTGAAATTATAAAATATGTAAACATGTACATATTTTAACAGTTTTTCATATATTACCAAAAGAACTCGATATATACTGTGAAATGTTTTAAGAACAGCAAGTTTTATTATGGTTTTGCAATATTCTAACAAGTAATAGATATATAAGTAATAGGAATCTTTTATTAACCAAAGGATTAGGTCATATAAGCGGTATCCATTTCTACTTTCAACTATATTAAAGTTTGAAGAGTAACTTTAATGCGAATATTCCCACTGGTATTATAGTTGAGTACTTTTAAAATTTGTTTTAATATCAGTTTAAGGATTACTTCATTTTATAGTTAAATAAAATAAAACATTTAATGTACCGTTGACGTTGTATCAAGTTAGCATACGGCTAGTGGTAGCGACGGCAGAGCGCCGCTTCCCGCCTGCCACCACTGCGACAGCGTGGAGGACGACGCCCAGCACACGCTGGAAGTCTGTCGACCTGCTCCTTCCGACATTGGTTGAGGCCGCGGTCGGTTCGAAGAGAGCATGGGCGGCCCTTGCCCTGTTTTGCGGGTCAGTAATGTCTCGCAAGGAAGAGGCCGAACGTGAGAGGGAGGACGACCCGGCCTCGCTACCGATGCGCCGGAGGAGACTGGAATGGAGGAGGCGGGAGTACGCCCGTCTTCTCCTACCCCATTAACCTGACCCTAAGGCGGCAGAAAGGGATCCGTCCGCCCGACATGGGTCGAGGGTGAAGTGTCGCGTTCCGAACACTTCGCCCTCCGAAGAGCGGATGGGCTAAATTAGTCCTCGTCCAACGGCGAGCTCTCGCGAGCAAACGCCGATGGGGCCGCAGAAGAATGCATTCGTGTGCCCGCAGCCCCGCCAATTGGCGTGAGTAGGAACACCGTAAGGTTTTAGTTTTAGTATACCGGAAGATTCACTCCCGGGGAGTCCCACATAACCGTCCCGAACCTCCCCTAGTCGGGCAGTATTCGTAACTCATTTCCTCACGATAAAAAAAATGCGACTAGTGATAGCGAAAATGGCATAATGTTTCCTGATACATGAATAATTCGAATCTTGCTAATATAACTGCATCATATTCAGTTTACGAGAAGCAAACGAATTTTTAACTATCACTTAGGTTACTTTTTTATTCACGAAATCGATGTACAATTATTACAAAAATATTCTTGATTAAATTTTTATTTTCTTTATAATAATTAATGATTAAAGAGGAATAAACGAAATCACCGATATGTTAAGTTAATAATCTATTAATTATCATAATAACAAACATGTCATAAATCTAAGAGTACATAATTACAATGATATATGAATTAATTTTTGTCACAAACCGACAAAAGAAAGAAGAAACATACAACGGATACAATTAATACTGTTATATTTGTTTCCATTTGTTCAAATGTGGACAGTCAAAAGAATTCTGGCTAAGTCCCATCCATTGAAGTCTACGTGAAAAGTTATAAAAAAAATGTATAAATGGAAAACCAATCCATTTTGTCGCTTTGTTAGCTGCAATTCTTTGTTGTTGAAAGCCATCTAGGCAGTGTGCAAACATAGTGTTCCGATTTGAAGTGCGTTATAGTAAAATAACTACGACTAACGTGATTTAACATTTATGTTTTGTTATGGGTTCAAAGTTTTCGAAGATCATTCTAATACTATGACAAATCGAAATAGAAAATTCATAATATGTTTGTACGAAATTTTATCGGTCTTTTTATCCCAAACATAAAAAGTATAATTAAAATATTGTATTCAGAGTAATAAAATAGGGTACTCCTTAAATCAATTTATTTCGAATGGTTGATAAAAGCCTCGCCTACGTTTAAAATTGAATGTATACTTGGGATGTATACTTGAATTTACATTACATTTATTTTCAATTACAATGTAGTGGACTTTTATTTTTATAGTAGTTTTTTTTAATGTAGAACTGTTGTAAGCTACAGTACTTATATAAATAGATAATTTTGAGATAAAACAATGAACCTTCGTTAATTCTTTGCCACAATTGGTTACATTTATTTAGAAATTTTGTTATCAAGATTAAATTATTTTCTTGTTTTTTAGTTTCCATTTCCCTAGCTTTCTTTTTTGGTTGGTATTTATAACAATCAAACTGAATATCTAATTTTTTCATGTTTTTTTTTTTAAGAGTTAAAAATATACACGTGTCTACAAAAAAATAAATATTAAATACAGACTATACAGTACAAAAGTACGTTCATGCTTTAAATTCGTTTTCGATTAATTTACAGTTACACCTATGGCATTTAGAAATAATTTTAAAGTGAATCAGTGCCGATTTAGAGCAATGATTGATGTGGCTAATATAAAGAGGTTTTACTTTTTCATAAGCGAGTCGCGCGGCCGCGAAATTGGATCTCCATGTTCGAGCTCCGCTCCGTGGTAACGATCGAGTTTACACTGCTCGTAACTTACGCATCATAACGTTTTACTGTTTGTTAGGTCTACATTGAACGCACAATTGGCCTGTATGATTAACATTTGTTTTACTCAATGCTCAATAACTCGAAAACATTTCACTTTAATACCCTTCTTATATATTACTCGATCCATAATTTTATACATTGACAAATTTCACACATTTTTGATGTTACAGTAATAATATCAAAATACCGTTACTTCTGACGGGTTGTGAGAGCTATGTGCGTTTTTAAACCATTAATACCGTTCGGTGGTTGTCCGTAATGTTAACAGATATTAAGAGATCGACTTTGTGAACACAACCGAGGCTCTACCAACGCTACGCCCTAACGACATATGCCAGGTACAACTTAATGAAATCCCCAACAACCACGCAGATGTCACCGAGAGGACTCGAGACCATATCCATATATTATACCGTCCGTTTCCATATCATTAAATATCAAATATTAATATTACCTTGTAAGATCATTAAATTGTAATAGTTCATTAATCATGATAAATTATAACTGAATAACAATTAATACATTCCATCACTAGTTATTTATTAAATCTGAAAGACTCATTCATTTCAATTTTTAGTTCTATTCTTAGGTGGACCGAATCGTGAAATAAAATGTTTACTCCTAAAAGATAAATGTCCACAATACAATGAAATTGCCTCCCTGGAAAAGATTAATCTTGATTGAATGTTTACCATCAACGCCTACGCAAAATTCTTTGTTACAGAGTTGCATTTTATTACAGTTTTTATACACGGTTTTAATATTTAAGTTATACTCTTGTAAAACGTTACAAATTTTTAACAAAACTTGACACTGTTTTAAGTTAATACAATATCCAAGCGATTTTATAAACATGTTTATCGACAAAAGCCACAACACTTAACGTAAATTTGATGTTAAGTGGCGATCAATTTATTGATATGGTGAAATATATTCACCGAAATTCAGTGGCCCTCCGACTGCTAGAATACAGCAATGTTGTTATGGCGACGGATTCGATTAAAAACCTTAAAGCAAGAACTTTACAAAACAATCAGTAAACAACAGCGCAACGCAGTCAGTTAAAAATTTTCAGAATTTGCTCATGAAGATGAGCAAAAATAAGAATACGATGCAACTAACGACTAACGACTAAGCTCTTATCCCGCGTATATTAAACTTACAAAGCCATATATAAAATATCAAATGACAAAGAGCTTTATTTACTACGACTTTGATTTTACTAACTGGAATACTTTTCTGGGCCTTATATCGACAGGCTTAGAATGACTACAATGGTATTAGGTCCGCCTATTGAGTATCAATATATTTTAGAATGCAACGGAAATATAGTAATAGAAAAAACAAGGCCTTACATAAGATTTTAGGACATGTTGCCATGCAAATTGATAAATTTACACCTTGTCATACCTAAAACTTTTAAGTCCGTATACTAGACGCCACTGTAAACAAATAAGGTTCAATAACCCAATAAACATGTTAATCTGCACATGACCTACACTCCATCCAATTTAATATTTAAAAAAATATACAAACCCTAAATAATTTTAATTTTTGTTCGATAGCCGCTTATTAATAAACCGTTTAATACGTACGTTCTTATCACATACAGAATTCAATTAACGGCGATGATAATAAAGTCCCCATATTAATATAAACCAAGAATGAAAATGCGGGTTCTTTTTACGACAGGGCGAAAATTGGACACTAACTAATAGCAATTCTCAAATTAACTATGTTGACACGAATAAGAAGCAATTACCCGTAAAGGTAACACTCCCTAGGTTTCGAGTAATCATATAATGTGCTTGGGTGCCATAAAGCCACTTTTGTTAATGCCTCGCTTAAAAGGTTTTTGGAGGTATAGTGACGTTTGTTGGAGAAATTGCGTTTCAAAGATATATATCTAGTTCTCGAGGCAGTTGATCTGTTAAAAGAGAAACGGAAATTCAAAATTATTTTAAAAGTATACCCAAAATATTTTACATATATAAATGTAGTTCGAAATTAAATAGAATGTAAATAAAAAATAATAATTTAATCGATGTTAGTAAAATCGATTTTATTGCGTGCAAGTTTTACACAGTCATCGATAACTAACTAGCTTTAAAAGCTTTCATAATACAATAAATGAATTTATTAGTGTAATCCCATTGATATGCCGCTTAAAGAGGGATTTGTTTTGTTACTAATTTGTAGCATAAACAACAGGCAACAACGTTATTATCTAAACATATTTCATTATTCCTAAACTCGATAACATTATACATGCAAGTTGTTATCGGTAACGAGAACTGATAATTTATATAGGACTAAGTAATCTATTTAGGATAGCCAAACGTATTGTAAAAGTAAGAAGAATGTATAAAGAACTACAGGGGTTTTGGCGTTGAGCCAACCTATTCGCGTACTTACATAGTTAAAGAATGAACATAATATATATATTTCCGAGCTTTACGCCTATATTTTGTGAATTTATTAAAAGTTTATACAATCGTATATCCACTTGAAGCCTAATTTATGTATTGCAGATATTAAAGAGTGTATATAACGTGACACTATATTATATTGGATAGATATTAGTTACCGATTCTTCAAACAAGGTCGTGCTAATTAGGTCCTACACTGATAGTGTCCAATAAGACCTCACCAATGCGGAACAGGAGGTCCATTAAGTGGCCGCGCAATTGACCAGAGGTCATTCGGTAGAAGGAACTGTATCGCGCGTCTATTCGTCGGTGACAGTAATTACACGTTTCGAACTGCATCATACGCGACCACACATGTCTCTTTACTAACAAACGGTTCATTTTTAAAATATATTATTAAATTTACTCCGAGCGTATTGTACGAAAGGTATCTAAGACTAAGGGTAATAACTAACTTTGACTGCTCCCGCGGTGAAGTATTATTTACAGCTTGCCTTGTAACACTTTTCTATGGTGGTAGTGTTTTTTCAAATCCGCCTGGCTAGCTGTTACCCCTTAATGTCAATCTATTATCATAATAGCGTTCTCTTCCGGTAGTCATACATACATGTAAGAGCCACAACAATCTGGACTAGAATTCTTAACCATCTACGGCTTCATGTCACTTAACATTAAGTGAAATTGAAGTCGAGTACTGGCCCATTCCGGATAAAAAACAAATATGCACGTTGCACTTATATCAACTTCTTTTTTATAATTAATATAAAATAAGAATAATAAAAAGTGTTGTGAGAACGTGTCATAAAGTCGACAAAGCAACAAAGTCATAAATAAATAAAGTTATTTTTTGCATTGTTTAGCAACAAAGGGTGTTATTTAATGCAATGTCAAAACAAAAGATATTTGAGAAACATTATACAATATCCACCTATTGCCTTAAATAAATATGCCACAGAGAATATATGTTTTGTTACTGTTTTAAATAAATTAATAAAAAAGACTGTCGTCGATTGAAATGTAAGCAAGAATAATAAATTGTCAACCTGGTTGATTTGCCTGTAAAACATCCAATACTCTGCGATTTTTTAACATTATTGAACATAAAATAAATATCACAATGTTATTAACATACCTAAGAGTCAATTTCAATTAATAATGTTCATTATAAAAATTACCCAATGAAAATATTAATATCAAGCTATGTGCAACTTATATGATAGCATGCATTCCCTTCTGGTACAAAGGAATTTAAAAGAGAGTATATTATTTGTATGTTGTATTTGAGAAGCGTAATTGACTTTAAGTGAATCTAGCATATAAATACATTATGTAACCTCGATCTAATCTGTACATATATTATATTGTTGTATATTATAAATATTTGCCGTACGCCTGTTAGTCTTTTATCATCACTAACATCATTATTAACCAGAAGACGAATATTGCTCAACATCTCTCAATATTCTTCACGCTCATCAACTCTACTTCTACTTCCCTTTTTAGTTTTACGCTTCTCTTTACAGTGGACCACTCGTTTTGCACTTCTTTATGCGTGTTTATTTCTATAGTGTTATAAGTGACCTATAAAGGAGCTATCGCCCGAAAAGAAAAAAATAAATTATGTAATTATATACAATTATAACAATATCTATGATAAGTGTAATTAATTAATAGGTAATATTAATGTATTATATATTCCATTCCAATATATCACATATATTGCAACATATCATCATATAAAATAACTTATCCCCGTATTTTTCAAACCGAACAGGATGACACAATGTTTTAAATAAATTGATACACGATTGGA
>DWQX01005187.1:0-13471 GCA_018245475.1 Pharmacophagus antenor
AAACCAACCGCCAATAAAATTGTAGAAAAAGCGTCCTAATTGTATGGAGCTCGTTATTGCGTAAACACGTGTTCTATTGGGCATTCTATACTATCACGGTCTACAATGAACTAACTACCTTGCAAAATATTTTACAACAAAATAGTTTACAAAATATCATTTTATTTATTCAATAACAATTTAAAGTATAGATTATTTAAACGCTGTTCACCTAACGTACCTACAGTCACAAAACAAACAGTATGGAATAAAAAATAGTGTATCCTATTAATTTGTATCCTAACTAAAACAAGATAATACCTACATATTAGTTTTGAAAGTTGTTGCAGTTTCTCAAAATAATTAATGTTTTAAGTTTTCTCACACGAATTTATTTTTCTACAATCTAATAACTCTACATCTACATACTTTTATATTTCTATGCTCCATGTGTTTTTATAAAAGAAAACTAGGTATCTGGCGCCTGAGCGTGGTAATTTTTTTGTTTATTTTTGGAATAATGTTTAATGGGTTTGTATCGATTTTCAAACTCGTCTGGCTAGCTACCACACTTAATGTCAATCTGCCGCCGTGTCGGCATTCAAGTGTTCTGGCAGTCATACATGTGAGAGCCACATGTATTGTAGGCGAACACGCTTCACCATCTACGGACTCATTGTCACTTAACATCAGGTGAAATCGAGGCCAAGTGTTATAACGGATAAAACAAGAACAAAAATGGATCAATTTGTCTTCAGTATATGTACAAAATTTCGAGTCTATCGACTCAGATAGTAAAAAATTCCATAGACTTTTTAACATATGTAAGTTTTCTTTCAAATAGAAAATGACTAAGGTTGTACTCAAGCATTGAATTCCCTGACTGAGTAGGATTTTTCCTTCAATTCGTTTTATGCTACAACTTATCAAAGGTTTACATTTACATCAACATTGTATTTATTAATATTAATTACTTAAATAAATGCCTATTGGAAAAGTGTTCCTTCGGTGTAATTTAAATTAGCTATTACCATTTATATCGAAAATCTCGTCTTCTCCTACAAGACATTGATCTTAAATATAATTAATAATCGGTACAATGTCCTAACGACGAAGTGTAAAAGTTAAGAAGAATAGACTACAACCAACTTTAGGATTTGCGTTTAGAGATGTTCGCTGTGATACGTATACATGGTGACAACAAACACGTAAAGATTTTTAGATAACATGTTGTTAAACATATGTTATCTCAGATAAATTACGCAGATAAGCACGTTTTATTTAGTTAACGCCATCTAGCGGAATACAAAATAGTATACTATTTGTATTATGATTTTAATACAACTTTGAAAGATATCTTCTAATATTTTTATAAATATAGTAACAACAATAGAGTTCAGGTATACATTTATACCTAAAATAACTAAATTAAGGATCGATCAAGCATTTAAGCAGAGATGGTAATTTTGAAATTGATTTAACTTATATAATTTCTTGTTATATGTATATTTGCGTGAACACAATATATAAACAGGGAAATAAGGGAATAGGACCGTCTTAAAACTATATAGTTTTGGGACTACTCCCAAAGGCTCTATCCCTTGCTTGCTGGATATATTCACATGAACTTAGTCCTACGTTGCGTCCAAAGTTTCAACGTTCCGTAGAACTCAATTAGTAAGATACCGATTTGATGTAATATTAAAGTTAATATTCGTAGTAAGTTATTATATACACAATATGGCAACCGTATTAAGTGCAAATGGTATTTTTTTTGCTTATAATCAATGCCACAAGAAGAATTTGTGTTACATAAAATGCTTAGGACATTATAAACTAACAGTGTATCCTTAAAAAATTACTAAGAGTTTAACATTTTAGCAAAATTTTTTTTTTGTGTTTATAAAATTTTGTTTTTAAGTTTATTTCCAAAAATTTACAAAATATCGTCCACCAAAAACAAATATTTTATGAAGATATTTTTTTATACACATTCATTTATAATAATACATATTACCAATTTTTTGGCAATAATGTGTTAGGGACATTAGTACGTTACGGTGAACGAAGTACACAATAATTATTTCATACAAGTTTAATGCCACTTGCTCACAGATGGCGTTATTACTCTTAAACGCACAACAGCGGTAAGTAGCTGAACTAAATACTTTGTGTCGAAATTAATTTAATCTAATAAGAAAAGAGATAAACGGCATAGTTTTTTTACACAAAATTGAAAATATCTCAAATATGTTTTTATCGAAATAACAGTTTTAGACACTGATAAAATGAAGGAACACGTGGACATAATATTATAACTAAACGTAACAATTGACCCAAAATAACATCACCAACCTAAAAAACGTTTAAGGTAAAGAAGAGAAGCAACATTATTTAGAGAACACTTAACCTCTTTATGACAACGCTGTTCTAATTCCGTAATGAACAGCGACGATTAGAATTTTATACTCCTCATATAAAAATCGTAGACTTGTACTTCCGTTCAATACTAAATACATAGAAATTATCACATCTGTGTTAAAGGTGAGTGTTTCGTCTTCATAATGTTTTTAAAATAAGAAGTATATATGATTTACAGATATAACTTTTTTGATAATTACAATTTAAATAACCTATTTTCTTATATTTAATATTATCTACAATTAATTTTAAGTCACCTTCGAATGAGGGTGATAATGATTATAGTTAGGAATCGTTATTTCTTATAAAAAATATTATACCTCTGTAACGAAAACATACAGACACAAAAATAATTAAAAATATATGTTAATATAGCATTACCATAATAAAGCAAATAAAATGAGTGGGAGGGGGCATTCGTTTATACTCGGAAATGGTCTAGAAACGTTTTTGACGTCATGCGGGTGGTACCACTGTCAGTTTGGCGCCATGTTGCGTGCTAAGTTACCTCGTACACATATAGACAGAAACAATTAAAAAGCTAATAACATTGACGTTTACTACTAAACGATTGATCAATTAAAATTGGTTTTTAGAACTATCTATCACTTAGATTCATACTTTAATTTTCTGTAATAAAAAAAAATAAATTCGATACAACCTCATAAACGTATTATAATTTTATTAAGAATATTTTGTGACAAAACAAAAATCTCTTAGGATACAGCCAAATATAACATAGTAACGCCGAAATCAGTAGCGGAACGCGTTAAGCTGTTTTTAAAAACTATATCGTTAATTTATTTTTACGGACACTTTGCTAACAGCAAAGAAAACGCTAAGCGGTTTTGATTTTCTCTTGGACAGTTAATCAAAACAACGTGAAATGTAATTTGTAAACGTATTCAAAAAATTGTAAAGCGTGAATTTTTTATACCGCTGTTGCGTGGTATATTTTTTCCAAAGTGAATGAAGTATACGAAAATATTCTGATATTTCACCAGTTCATATTCATGTTTTATATATAAAATTCTTGTCTCCTTCGCCAATGTGTTTATTTGGAGAAGTACAAATGTCGTTCTTGTGTACTCCATGATTTGTCATGAGTTGGATTTCCGTGCAAAACATGATACTTTAATAACTGAACCACAATGTATCTCGTGAGATAGTAGGTGTAGAATATTATAATAATCAAAGACATATACTTACTCATAAAAAGCACTCCTGACTTACGGAAACTAATAAGGTCTGATCCATTTTTGCGCCAAAGTATACTTTAACTTTTGTTACAAAAGAAATAAATATGAATTGGTCTATCCGTTTGAGAACTATGATTTTAGTCACACATATTAACTGATACACAAATACGTGCCTCAAACTTATGAGGAATCATTATAAAAATAACATTAGTTTTTACATTAATTTTGGTAATTACCAAACATAAAAAATTGTAATCTTTCTTATATAAACGAAGACGTATAGAAAATGGCTTGTAATCTGAGAATGGCCCAATTTTTTTTTATATTGAGAAAAGAACACTAGACGGTGTTAGTACCAAATAATTTGATCAATATCGGTTAAACAGAATCGGAATATACAAAAGAAATGCACAAGAACCTTCTTTTTCCATATATATTAACGGATATAAGTTTATTAGAAACTGCAGACAAATTAAAACGAAAATGATTACGTAAGCCGCTGGTTTTATTTACAGATAGAGCAATTTGTTCCCGGGCCACCGTCGCGACGATGTATGCAAATCGTTTGCTTATGCCACATTCGCACTGCGGGGGACGCCCTTCTATCACAATTAAAATATGCAAATGGATGATATTACCCACTACTTTTCATTTCGGCCCGATGAAGTCCGAATCGGTGGGGTGCCCGCCCTCGCCGTGATGATAGTGTCAAAAGTATAGATTGAACGAATATCCCCAAGGCGCGATCATTGCTACTGGGCGATGTTTTGCATAAACAATTTCATTGTGCTTTAAATTTTTTCATCAAAAAATAAGCAAGACGTTAAAGTGTTATTCATACAGTATTACGTTGCATTCGCCTTGCGACATAAGGGAGTTGAGTCTTCTTAATTTTACTAGCTACAAAACCGGAAAACACTTATGGAACATTGCATGGCAGAAGCAGTATTCAATTGCATTTTTGTTTTAATCATCCATCAATGATTACTATTCATGTGGAATCTTAACAAAATATCAGGTCAAAAACACGAAATCTTTATTCTATTCACTTTTATTTTTACGTTAAAAATTAATTACTAACCTGCCTTCTGTATTTATGTGAAAATTCCTGATAATTGTTTAAGCAGTCCCGTATTTAATAGTCGAGGATACCATTGGTTACCTATTGCAAATTCTAGAATTTAGACAGTGGACTAAAATTGACTATAAACTATTCAGTTTTCAATTCAGTAACAAGTATTACAGTATTATCAATCATATAGGGAATAAACATCTCATCCAACTATAATGAGTAACATCCTTAAATTTAAAGTTATAGTTTTTAATCATGTCCTCTAGTAATTTTCCGCGAAATTCAACAATCTTAGATTGGCAAAATAATTAACTAAAATGGAAATATTACGGAATTTTCAAAGGTTATATAAACAAAAGCGAATATTACTTTTCAATAAATCAAAGAAGCCCAATACTTTCATAAAACTTTCAAGAAAAGTTTTGATATTAAAGAAAAGCAACAAAACCTGTTTCGAAAGGAATTATCGACAGACTCCATGATCATGAAATTGTTTTAGCAAATGCGCAATTCGTCAAGTTTCTTTGGTAACCGGAACAATAATTTCCGATGTAATTTTTTTTCTTTAACAACATGACTTTTAAGTTATATAAAGCTAATTGCATTTGATGGCTAATTAAAGTCTTTCCTTATTAACCTAAATGTGAATAAATTTTATAAATAATATTTAAAGTAGATGTTATTTACTATTTAATTAATATTAAAATGTAATAAAGAAATAAAAACATAAAACTTAAGGTAATTAAAATAAAACTTCTAGTAATAAAAAAATTAAGCAAATATAAATTGAGTTAGTTACAGGATTCATTCAGTTCTTCAATTTCAAAGCAGGGTTTACTCTTTAAATTAATAAAAATTTTGAAAAATGACAAACATATTTATTACTTAAAATAAAAGGACTTAGTACAAGAGGTTAAATTGATAAGAGTTAGACAATTGAAGATTAGTGTAATCGAGCTTATATATTCATGTTGTGAAATATTTAAGGGGTAAATAAAATCGGATCTACGCATTTACATGAGGCAACAAGACCGCTTGCGATGCAGAGAACAACTAAACACCCGAATTACACAGATTGCGTACCGTTTGGGGGCTGTGTTGCCATGTAAATTAATAATATGTAAATTTCCACGCCCGTTTGAGGCTCAGTAAACGAGGACTTAGCCCACGTTTGCGTCACACCTTCACGTTACTAGGACGCAGTAATAGATTAATTATTATATGTTGTTTTTTAAAAGCGAATTATGTAAGGTTTTATATTTAAATTCATATATAATGTCACAAACAATAAATACACATGTTGATGAAATTTAACTACGTAGTGGAAAAGGCAAAAGTCCATCAAACAACTTTAATTTAAGAATAATTTTATTTAAACTTTGACTATAACAATTTATAACAGGCAGCGGATTCTGTAGATTACATCCAACCTTAATTTCTAGGTTAAAAAGTTTTGAATTCTTTTTTTTTTCTTTCTTTGAAAAAACAAAAAGAATTTAAGGAAGGAGGAAAACTACTATGTCAGAATGAGTTAATATAAAAAAAACTTTCGCACAGTATTTTACAACGATGTGGTGAAAGTAGTAGAAATAAATGCTAGTTTTATTTTATATTATTTTTATTATTAAATATATTATGTTTTGATTTATGAAAAACCGGAAATATTTAAAAGAAAATCGCTTGTCCCTCGTCTGCCACCTATCAGTTCTAAATGTTATGTAATACGCTCACATAAAATTATATTCGAGTTTCGGACTTGCCAATACACTAATCAGCGCAGTAATTTTCGAAGAATTCATTGACAAATATGAACATTATGTAGTTAATTTCTTTTGAGAGTTATTGTTTTGTTTCGGTGTTTATCGATTGTCGGTTCGATTTTTAACAAATAATATGGATGTACATTAATTCTATTGTAACATTGTACATAGGTTTTTGTACATGCGACTCTGTCTTTGTTATAAAACGATATTGTTGATCTGTAATAATACGTAAAAAGGCTAGTTGCGTTTACAGCTTCAGCCTGTCCGCTCCCCATGGTGTCGGTTAGGCCCGAGGCGATCAATTACTGTAAATCATCTGTGAATAAGTCCACCGACCCTCGCACAGCACACGTAAACAATATTGCCTAGGTACTCATATTATCGTGAACTCCAGCCAGCCTTTATCCTTATCGTTAACACCGTTGCTACATTAGGATGTACAGATATCATAAAAAGTCTAAGCAACACATATAAATTTTGCAATGTGTTTTCGTATTAAATCCTTAATATTTTCTTGATGATATTATTTTTAATGCTTTTTTGATATTTAGCAATAATTTTTTTAATAATCTTAAATAACAATAATAACAAATAAGTACTATATGTACGTAGTACAAAGGTGCCTAATCTACTAAACTTAAACTAAAATTAAATGGTTGTACAAAAATTGCATAAATTAATACAGTGTGACCTCCTCTGTTATTGAGAACTTGCTGGCACCGATAATTCATAGAATCGTTGAGACTGCAAACGTTATCCTGCAGCAATTGCTCCCAATGAAATTTTAATAAGTCCATCAGTTGTTGGGTTGTTGTCACTCCATCCAAGTCCTTTAAAACAGGTCTCTGGAGCATGTCCCATGCATGCTCGATGGGGTTGAGGTCTGACGATTGTGCAGGCCAATGCAATACCAGAATGTTTTCCCTTGCTAAGTTCTTCCATGTGTACAAACTGTATGCGAACGCTCATTGTCATGTCATCAACGTGAAATCGGAGCCAAGCGTTTGTGCGAATGGACGAATATAAGGCCTTAGAATATCCTCAACGTAATTTACAGCGTTCATGTTACCATTTATAAAAACGAGCACAGTTCGTCTGTTCTTCATAATATCTGCCCATACCATAACTGTTGAGCCGTCTTATGGATACTCTTCCTGAACGCACCCCAGTCTTTCAGTATTTCCAGGTCGACAGTATGCTCTTACCCTTCTAGTATCAGGCTTGAACCTAAATCGAGACTCATCGCAAAATTAAATTTTATCCCATTGTTCCCGGTTCCATGTAATGTGTTCCCTACACCATTCATTCAACGAGCGCGATTCCCGTGACGTATCGGTGGGCACCTAATTGGCCGTTGTGCTCGTAGGCCATTCTCATGCAGTCGATTTCGCACAGTATGACAGCTAAAAACAACACCACTTGAATTTTGTAGCCTTAAACCTATATATCGGGCGGTTAACACCGGCCGGCTTCTTGCAATCAAGAGTATGTCGATCTTGCCGTGTGGTTGTACACCTTCCTCGACCTGGGTACTGCTCAGCAGGATCTCCCGTATTAGTGTAACGCTGATGAAGAAGGCAAATAACGCTTCTGTAGACACCAAAATACCGAGATACCTGAGATTGACTTCTTCCCGCTTGCAACATCAGCTCTTTGCATTTCATCTGCGTTTAATTAACGTCGCTCTAGAACGTAAAAAATGTTCCAAACTTGTTTAAAACTTTTTCAAATTATTGTTTAAATCATAAAAGTGATACAGAATACTGCTCTAAAATACGAACAAATGCATTCGCTTTAGAATTTGTGAAAAAAAAAAACAAATTATTCTCGATTTTTTTTTTACAACAAGCCAGTTTGTCCTCTAGATCAAAAAGTTCACATAGGTATTACCTACTTGGTAAGAAATTATATAATAACTGATTAATAATTTGAAAAAGCATGTGTTGCTTAGACTTTTTTGATGTGTGTATTTTAGGCATAATTTGTTTTACTATAACATATGAATATACTTCATAAAGGTATTATTTTTACATTAAAGCTATGAGACGGTACTGATTTTTTCTGTTTCTAAATGCGCCTGCTCATAAAAATGAGGCGCTGGTTTACGCAGCAACATGTAAATCTCATCATTTTTTAATATGGGTGGAAACGTTTCATTACTTAATCTAACGTGTTTTTTTTTTGAGTCGAGCGTAATTTCCGTAAAGATACTCTGCCTTCTGGAAGAAATTAAGGCTTGTATGGTGACCTTTAAGGTCTAAAACCTCGTCAGAGGCTATCGTCTGCGATTGGGGAAATCGCAAGATCTCCTTTTGAAGCACAACCGGATTCCCTTCAATGCTATACTATGCTAGCTTGTCCCAGCTCCTGTTCAAAGCGGACACCAAACCCTGAGGGTTTTTACCACAATAACTAGGCACTACGTCCAGCCATCGTTTTGCTCGGATTCATTGCAGTGGTACCCACTTACATAGTCTCAGCCATGAGCAACAAACAACCAGTCCAAAATTTATTAAGTTTTCATATGTTATATAAAATTAGCAAAAACTAAACAAAATTTTTGTCTATAAGAGAGTATAAATGTAATAATGTAACTGGTAGTAGATTACTTCTCAACAGAATTACTGTTGATTGTTTCTCATTGTTTATTGTACATTATAAAAGTTCAAAACATCCCCAATCACGCTGTTCTTACTATAACTAATATTATCATCTAACAGGATACTTTGCTTGATTATATAATAAGACATATAAACCAAGATGTCAATGTTCATTTAAAATTTCTCTGCGAATTATACACACCTACGTACAAAGAGAGCGAACGTGGGAACTGGAAAATTCTCTTTACCTTTACTAAAAATGTTATATATATACATATATACTTTTGACATTTACTCAGAAGTTCAAAGAGTATGGCTACACTAAACATAGAAATCAATAGACCTAATAATACTTATAAATTTTAATTGTAAACTTGATTTCAAATCCAGGCTACAACAATTATGTTTTCTATATTTGCTTTTAGGTAATGATGTGATAAAATAAAAATTTGTTTAACCTTTGTAAACACATGACAAAATCAACCTGCCATTATTTATAGAACACGACATATGAGTCCTTTACAATTGTGGACGTTGATTTTTAAGTTGATTAACGTTATATATAACTTGACTAACAGCAGTGCTGGTGGACAGGGTGTTATTAGACCGCCAAGCCTCGGAATAACGATCTCATGATGAACGAAGTGGATAGTCGATAAATCCCGGCAGGGTTAGACCGTTCGGTATGAAATTCTGTGAAGAGAACTGTGTCCAGTTTACACGAAGAGGCTTAATAAGTACATTACATGGAAATGATGATAAGTTACTTTACCATTTTTTAACAAATAACAGTAAATTAGAGCTCAGTAGCTAAAGATTAACAGATTTACAGATATGTTCCCAAGTCGATGTATAAGTTTTTATGATTCAAGAGTAATGTTATTCAAAATTTACTACACTTGTTATATTCACTCTTAGTAATTTGTTTCTTAAAATGTACAATGAAGTGTTAAGTTGTTCAAATAAATCAAATATACTCATGTTATTGTCGGGAATACGTCTAGCTCGTTTCAAATCACGAATTCTGGAATCACTGAGTACAATTAAGCTGTAACTGTGATCAATTTCATTAATAGCGACAAACGCCATTCAAGTCAATCTTGGTTCATCTCGGTAGTTTCATTTCATGGTTTTAAAAAATTAGTGCTCTATACGTATAGGAATAAAGTAAATCATACGCTATCGCAGTATTTGTCTTAAGTAGTATTCGTAAGCGAGATGATTCATATACTGATGGACAATGTGTAGGTGAACAAACCGAGGGGTCACAGCAATATGTCGCAGGGGCGCAACCACGTGCCGAAGGGACATAATCCCTCGGAAAAATACGCTCGCGTCCGGCGTAATTGAAAAAAAAGGCCCCGTCGAAAACTGACGCAATGCACTTGACTATTGTACATATATATTGACGACTGCAAAAGAGAAATAAAGTTTAAGTAATGTCCAGTTTGTCATGAAGATTCATTAATTATTCAATAGAAAAAAACATGAATAATATATAAGTCAGTCTAGCAAATTTCTTAGGTGATAGTTTATTTGGTAAACATACCAATTAATAATTATAACGTGTTCTATCTAATTATTACAGACTTTTCTTAAAGATTCTGTAAGGAGTACCTTTTACTAAAACGTCGAATTGACGATAAATATAATTTAAAAAAAAAACAAAGTTTTAATATAAATTATGACCAAATGTATAACTTATGTATTTTTTTGTTTTTATTTATCTATTGTCATGTAACATCTTTCGTCAGAAGCAGTTCAACGTAATCAAAGAAGATAAGGATTCAATCTATAACTTTATTTGTAATATCATAAACAATTGGCTAATGAAGCAAAACTGTTGAGATTTGATTCATTCAGCCCTTTTTCACTTTGCACTTCTATAGCACGACGCGTAACAGTGAGGTTCCATTGGCGAGTGTTAATTACCCATATTAATACCTGTAATTCGCATTCAATGACCATGTGTAATCATGTACGTCGGAGCGACACAGGGAGACATAATCCGCAAACAATATGGAGCGAATTAGCATATACTTACTTCAGTAATGAGCTAAATTGTCCATGATGACTTTGCTAAAATCATACTATGTATATATCATGTCACGATAGTAGAAATATAATCTTTATTAAAATTTTCCTAAAACCCCTTACAATTTCACGGCACTTCCAACACAAATTCAACGACTTCTTAATGCTAACCATCGCTACTAGATGGCGATCATACATAATCAAGCAACTACATCTTAGACTATATTTTGATTTTAGAAGTTAACCGTATTTGAAAACAATATTCCCATTTAATTATATGATTAAAAAACGGACAAAATTAAAAAAAAATTATAACTTGTTAAAAATAATTATTACATCTATAATACCTTGAGTAATCGATAGTAATTCTAAATTACTAATAAAAAAAATACTGAAACGTATTTGTTTTAGTATATTAATACAATGTTTAGTAATCTACGTCATGATCTTCTGATAAAACGTGAGAAAGAAAGATGGCTCTGATCTAAAGAAATATTATCTGTTGAAATTGAAAAATCAACCAATCCATATAATTAACACTATAGGTATTAATTACATAATATACCTTTAATTATGCCTACAATTGCAAACCTATGCTTTGTTGTATTAAATTATTCACCGAGCACACTTCCTATTAATTTACTGTAAAAGTTTGAGAGTATTACATTGATTTTAATCAAATATTAATGTCAATCAATGTCTATTATTACGAGCAAAAAAAAATTATAATAGATGTACTAGTTGCGGAACGTATATCAAGAATACACGTGCTTACCCTTCGGCGCCTAACGCAGTTCTAAATAAGATCCACAATGAAGAAGTATTGACTATATAACTGGTTTGGTTATTGACGGTACATTTGCTGTACTACTGCGTACTCTTGCAGCTTAAGCGGTAGTGACATATTATTACTCCGATTACTAACCACTCCTATAATATTTTTTTTATCATCTTAATCAATTAAATTAAAGTTTGTATGGAAAACTAATTTTTACTAATCTACTTACCACATAAAAGAAATAAAATTTCTTTATATCAATACTACGTCTATTCTCAGTACAAAAATATAAATCTTTCCACGTGTTTGAATTTTTGATAAAGAAATAATTAACTTCTTTTCAAAAAACTACGTTATATCTATAGACTGTTTTCTTTATTTTTATAATAAAGATATTTAATCCTAAAGTTCAAAATGACATTAAAAATTTAATTAAAAAATCGATTAAGAATACATTTACTAATATCAAACTTCCGCCTCTATGCAACATGTACGTGCATATTAATTGATTTGCATACAGTATCTAATCTGCTTGAGATATGGTATGTCATTCAACTGCAATTATTGGAAGTGGCAACTAAAACTATATTACATTTTTATCGACAATGACCTTACAATTTGACTTTAATTTCACACGAAGTTAAATGATAATAGAGCCGACGATGGCGAATCGTGCTTGTCCAAAATATAGCCCACATATTATGACTGAACACAGCAATGGTGCTATGATTACAGATTGACAATATAAGAGTGACAGCTAGCGCTAATAGGCGGGAATGAAAAATCTTACCAAGATTGAGAGCGCGACGTAGGTAGATAGACACTCCGAAATTAAAAAGTGGTATTTTTGTAACGTATAAATCTAAATTCTGATATTAAATTATTTTTGATACTCAAAATGTTTTCCGTAGTACGACACTTAGGGTGTTGTTCGTTAATCGTATAATTTTTTCCAAACTATACAGCATTTTAATTTCATAGTGATATCGAGTTGCTTTCCATAAAATTACAAACAAGTTTGAACTTTCGAAGTGATTAAAATGTTTATAGATATCAAATGGTAAAAACGACAATATAGTAAACGAAGTTCTTCTAGTGCTTACATAATCAATTTTACATCTGCGTTGTATCTCGTATGTCGACGTGAGGGAGCCAATCGAATTATATTTCCATTATTATTTGGAATCGCTTTGCGCAGACAGAGCAAGGGTGATCTGTTAATTTTAAATATTACATAATTTTAAACGAACCACTCTGTACTCAAATACATAAGTTCCTTCTTTACGAATTACTTGATGGCAAATAACACTTACAAACTTATATATGTGTAACTACTCATTAAATAATGGTGGTGTGTCACAGTGGTCCGGGTTTGATTCCGGCCACAGAAATAGTGGAGTTTAGATGGTTAGGTTTTTCGAACCTGCCGGACTATCTACTACCCTCAGTATCAATCTGCCGCCATAACAGCATCGTCACTTAACATAAGATGAATGCGAGGTCAAATGTTAGCCCAAAAAAAAAAAAGATATATATATGTAACTTATAAACATCTGACGCTGCCGACGATATACGCTGTTTAGAACACGGTGGGCGCCGTATCATTAAAAAAAAAAGGGGGGGGG
>DWQX01005188.1:0-13469 GCA_018245475.1 Pharmacophagus antenor
ATATATATATATATATATACTTTCATACTATGTTTTTTAGAAAGCAAACGGTGGAATTATTATGGTCAATTTCTTCCCCGACTTTGTGAAATGCGCACCTAACGCTACCCTGTCTGATGTTGCAGGTAAGGTACCTACGTATTATTTGCCATTATTTTTCTAAATTATGCACTATCGAAATAGAAAGTATACAATCACGTCAAACTGCCTTTTACAAATTATTTACCTTTACGAAAGTATGAAATTTTCATAGTTCCATTTATTACTGGTTCTGTAAATTTTAACATATTTTTCTTTTAGTTTCGATCTTGATATATTATTTTCTTTTTTAACTTTAAAGATGTACTGTATCGTTTAATCGGTACTTTTGATATTTCAATCAATACAAAATTGATAAGCATAAATGTCTTTAATTTTATTTAAATTAATCCTCAATAGATATTTTATTCCGTAGAACACTTTCACTATATCAAGAAGATGGTGGGCGCTGACTACGTTGGTATTGGCGGAGACTTTGATGGAGTAAACCGGTGAGTTATATCTAGGGAGACCCAATTACTTTAACTAGTGACTAATTGAAATAGGAAAAAATTTTATAAACATGAAAAGTCTTCCCGAATATTTTTAATGTATACCCTCTACTGTTCGAAATTATAACCTAAATGTTTTTAGTGTACCACGAGGATTGGAGGACGTGTCAAAATACCCTGAGCTTTTCGCCGAGCTTTTACGCAGTGGCCAATGGAGTGTGCAGGAGTTGAAGAACCTCGCCGGTCTTAATATGTTACGCGTGATGGGACAAGTTGAAAAGGTAAATGAAGAAAGAATAAAGTTCATATAGAATGCAAACTATAATTACATTCTTAAATATAACCTAACAAAACATTTTCCCATACATATGCTATCCATGCATGCACACACACATAACTTTTCACAAGTGTTTTTAGTACAACAGTATGGATACACAAAATATATATGTATATATATATCCTTAAGGTAAGTATTACAATCGTAAAACAAATAAAAGATTTTATTACCTACACGTGACACATCTATTGTTATAAAATCTCCGACTTTAAAAGCAATCTTTAACTGTGTTATTACGTATACAGGAAGTGCCAAATTTCTTTATTGGTCTAAGTTCGTGATTGTTCTTCCGTTCCAAAGGTTCGTGACGAGATGCGCACCAATGGTGTGGCGCCGCAGGAGCACCCCGATTCTCCGAACGACAACGGCAATTGCACAAGCAATGCTTTCTACACCGAATACGTTTAAATGAAAATATTTGATCACTTTTATATATCTACCAAAATAGGAAATTATTCACCGATAATTTTCTTTCTATGTATTTTGGCTTTTTTTTTTTCTTATTTCGTTTTTTCTTATTTTGATACAGACAAAAAAAAAATTTAACATCATCGGATATCGAATTACCTCTGTTAATAATTATCTTAATTTCTAATTATTTTATGTTAGATAAACGCAAAATTACTCTTTGTATGGGTACAGTAACGTCCTGTTCATGGCAGATATGTAAAGAGTATTAGTAACAAGGACCTTCTATGCGCATTGAAATAGGAAATATGCATACGAATATGTTCACATGAAACGTATATACAAGATAATAGCTGATAGCGTTAAATTGTTCTTTCTCTAATGAGCCCTAAAACGAATTAACTCACATGTACTAGACCAGGTATCCCCAAACTATTTTGGACAAGTGACCCCTTTTCCGAAATGAACCCCATGACGAAATTACCTACTTTTAAGAGCAACCCCTTATTCATAATGGCTTGCTAACATGAAACAGCTGCTACAGAGTGTCAATAGAAGCAGACACAAGTCGATATCGACCCCTCGGGGTCACTTTCGGAATATCTGGACTAGACGGTAGAGTGTTTCGCGAACAAGCCTGGCTAGCTACCACTCTCAATCTGCCTCGGAATTGGCGGCCGTTTTCCGGAAAAGGAGTAAAGGTCTGTATATTCGGTGTAAACACGCTTATACTTTAACTAACTCATAACCACATATGAAATTGTGGTTGATGATAACTCTTTCAAAGGCGTTGCGGGTAGCTTACCGACCAACGCACTGTTCCACAAACTTTAAATTTATCATCAGCGTTAAGGGCTCATCGAACGAAACGAACATTGTAATAATTATTTATGCAATTTAACCGTTAGATACAATGATATGTGTAATCAGTGTTGTAGTTAATAGATGTTCTCTGCGGACTAAGCACTCTCTGTTTCAACCCACTAGCGCGTAAGCCCTTATAGGCAAAACTATGTACACAATACCTACTGTGCCACCCCCGCTTTCGTCTTAATTTTAATGAACATGTTTGACAATTTCCTAAAAAGACTGTCTCATATTTTTCGATTAATCCCACTTAAATTTTCTAAATATTATTTTAATTATTTTAAAATTCTTTCTATTCTAGAATCGTGATATATATATTTCGTCAAAAATGACGCTCTATCATAAATGTATACATTAATTGATATAATATTAACGTATATATATATCGACGAATTTCATTATCTACATGTTAATAAGAAAAGCGTTGTCAACACAATTCATAATTAAGTATCGTTTCAATAATTTCTAATATTAATGTAATTTTTTTTTCGAAAAAGTTCTTTGACATTGGTTCAATGTGTAGTTTTGTTGTTTATTGTATTCGTTTTACATTTAACACTTATTTATTATTATTTACATTGTAGACACTTAGTAATAATTGAATAAAATAATGTACTGCAACGCATAAGTGATACTTTTGAAATGTTGTGATCGATACAAGGTGAGCCAGATAAAAAATTTTGCATATTAAAATAAAACACAGACGTGAGAGACTATTGGTTTCGATACTAGAATAACGTTTGGAGTTTCGAAAATAATTTTAACGGACCTTTCCCTATTTGGTTATCAATTGGCACCGCACTAAAAATGTAGCAAAGAAACCGTAAAACGTTCTTTTCAATGCACCGTTACAAAGTAACTAAATAGTCTGCTATAAATATTTTAGTGACGTTAAAAACGTTTAGTCGAAACACGAATATGATAAAAACATGTAATGGGACTTCCCGATGATACAGGCAAATGGTACGTTTTAGTTACTCCACAAAAATTTAAATAATTTTACACATCATTTTAAAGGATTTAAAAAGCTTACGTCGCCATTGGAGAACTCTCTCTATATTGTCCCAATATTCCGCTTATTCCCATCAACTTAAATTAAATTCATTCGTATTCAATATTTTTTTATACGTATATAATAAATATATTTAACATTAAAATAATTTTTTCCGCAGTTTCAAATCATTTCTATTTTGTAATCTAAAAGGGTCCTTACAACCGTCACTATAAAGTGGATATTACTTTAATTGGAATAAGCGGTTAATATTAAGAGGCAACGTCTGTGTTGAAATGGATAAGAAATGTGGTTACCTAAAACAAAGGAGTCGTTAAAAGTATGACTTCTTCGCGTAACGACTGAAAATTTTTTGAACCTTTATTATCTAACAGTGACTATTTCGTCTGAAATCTGGCTGTTATTTTGTGATTGATTTTGAATAAAAAAAATTGTATATATACCTAATATATATATATACCTCTTCATGGACAAGCGCATATTGAACTTAAAATTTATTACATTTGAATGTTAGCGACAAAAAGTTTTAATTTTTGTTAAAAACTTACAATTAACCGTGAATTGTTAGGGGCCGTAAAATCTTGCCTATATACACGTTTATCGTACGCACATTCGTTACGGCACTAAATTTAAACATACTGACGATCCGATGCCATTATACGAAATTTAATAAATTTTCTTTCCTTAATTTTTTGCGCAGATGTAACAGGCGTCAATCACCCTGATCAAATTGTTATTTATAGGTATAGGGCGTATTATAATCAAGATTTTACGGTATTTCAATTTTCATCATGAATGATCAATTAGATTTGATAAATGTTCATAATTGTTTTCTTATATCTTCCTATTATATATATTAAATGAATAATTTGTGAACCAATGTGCGCTGGTGTCTGTAGTTGTTGGGCGTATTGTATAATGCCAATGCATTCCAAAATCCCTGCGCAGTTTTAATGCCCCTTAACGGTTCTCTTTGCTAGTGTAACAACGCGCCTTACAACAAATTTTCTGAAGTGTTTTATATTTCATACACGATTTAAGATTAAATAAACACTATTGATGTATACTGAGTTATTGTTTCATTTGTTCAACGAACAATTAATTGTGCCCTCTGCGAGCATAAATGCGATGCGAGACGGTTTCGAATCCCGAACGATTTCTTGTAATAAAATCACGTTTGTTTGTGATTATTATTTTGTTCCCGCCTCCGAAACGCAGTGGTTTAATCGATTGCTTTTTTACGCGGCGCTCCTGGATTTGATACCCGGAGCATAGGAGTAGTGGAGTATGGTTGGTGTTAGGGTTTTCCGAACCAGCCAGCTACCACCCACAATGTCAATTTCCATAACGGATTGTATTCCAGTAATAATACATGTGAGAGCCAGAAGTATTCTGGGTAAAACACGCTTCGCGATCTACAGCCTCATTGTCACTTAACATCAGGTGAAATCGAGGCCAAATGTTAAAGCCCATAACAGATAAAAAGAATGTTAATCTCATAATAATAAACAATCAGAAAATTTGCAGCAACTGAAACAGAGATATTTATGTAAACTTGCTTTCATTACAAAAATATACATAACGAATTGAGAATATCCTTCTTTTAGTCAGACTAAAACAAAGTGAAGTCTATCAGTATAAAAATCTACGTAAGGAATATAATTTGTCAAATGTCAGCTTGTCAAGTGTTGGCATGGGCTAGCCGATGATAATATTTTATTTGTTATTGTTGCGGCAATGGAAATACACAATCTCTGAAACTTTCAGCTTTCTACCAATTACGGTTTGATAGAGCCCCCAGATAGCCGCATAAACGGACTGATGGAGGGATGGCGGAAGTGTAGTAACTAGGTTCCGCATGTTACCCCCTTGTATACGGCACAGTAATAAACGAGAATTGTTGACGTATATAACAAGAAAGTTAAGTTAATTGGTAATACTATGCAGAGTTTTATTAATTTACAGCTATTATGAAATAAATCAAAAATTAATATGCTAATTTCCGCTTCGTTTAATCGGAAACTTTACGACTAAAAAACTATCTCAACGTGATCCAGCATCATCAGGATATGTTAGCTATTCTAGTCATTAGGGCAAATTAATTTTTGTTTTATTTAATCATGGGGTTCCGCAAGGTTACTATTATTAAACTAAAGAACAGAAAAAAAAAATTACCGTTATTATTAAAACTATTATAATATAACTGTCATTTCGATAAAAAAACTTTCGATGAAAATTAATAGCTTGTATGTGTGTTTGTAAACTTAATATCTCAAAAGTAAATATGATAATCGAAAAGAAAAACATGACATGAAAAACATTGAAAAATTCCAGTAGACATTGTGTTGAAAACACAATATTTAGCGACGCAGGCCTGCCGCACACCGGTACGCCGTACGCCAGTATGCTTACTTTGCAAACATTATTGTGTTCCGGTTAGAAGGGCGTTTGTAGTGTGTGAAATTACTGAGCCAATGTGGCGTATCATCTTGTGCATCAAAGCAACGAGCGTAGGATCGTGCTACGTTATTAATACAAGCGCCGCAATGCTACGAACATGCTACGAGCATCTACGAACTCGACATAACAATAATCCCTTAATAATCTCCTCTAACATGGAATAATCTAGATTTCGTAATTATTAATTTTCATTTTAATAAAACCCATCCTAAGATTACGCGAAATATATTCCGCTAGTAAACAAAAGCGTACTTTTGTATCTAACAAATTTGCTGATGACTGTTAGAACAGGAATTAATTAACAAAACCGCGGTAGCTATTCTCCGTCCAGGTATTATTTAATGTAAACAATGGAAGGTTCTCTTTATTCAGAGACTAAAGTAAATATCACTAGCGGGCGCAACTGGCTGCGGGCTATGCAAACCGTGTCGTTGGAAAACAGATAACCGCAATAATTGGCTGAAAATAGCTGAAGGTCGAATACAATGACATACATCGATTATGTTTTTACCTTGTGGTGCGACTAGCCCGCTGGTCTTTCGGCAACTACGATTATATTTGTTAAAAAAACTTTTGACTTTAATGCATTAAAGCCGCTTAAATTCATAACAAAATGAAGGCGTCGACTTTTAAGCTAAAAGCTTTATCTCAATTTTTTTTTTAATCTCATAAACCTTTTAAAATTTAAAATGTTTTTTCGGTCAATAGTTGCGTACTTAATGTCAAATAGAAGAATTATTTAACAAATTTATCGTCTTTAACACAATCATATCAATAAAATTTTGTTGTAAATATATAGCACTTCACACCCTCAGTAGAATAATGTGGTTTCCAAATTTAAAATATCAGATAAATAAATTAATATTTGTATATTTCTGCAAATATTACGGAACATGATTTTTTCAATAAGAAGCTAAAAGTTGACAATATACTATTCATATATTGTCTAAATCTGAAACAGTAATTTTTAAAGATATCAAACTTTTAAAAGCTTCTCTCGACAAATTGTATTTTTTCATCAGTAACAGTTTTGCGGATCGTTAAGTTTGAACTAAAACGCCAACAAAATCACGTCTCTTGTACTGTTTATTACAGCGGTGACAAAAATACATAATCTGTGAAAATTTCAACTTGTTACCCAGCACGCTCCACGAGATAGCCCGTTGACGAACCGCTTATCACCGTTTGGGTGCAGAATCATAAAAGGAAATTAATATGTAAAAGTAATACAGAAATAATAAAGTAGTATTATGAATCATTCTTATACAGAATATTCTAAGACCATCACTGTCTTCATTGCCACTTAATATCATATAAAATTGGGGTCAAGTGTTACTCCCTTATACACTAATCTATACTTGAGTTTTATTTGTTGCCTGGTCAGTGTACGAAGCGATTGGATAATAATAATATAGAATATCGTTGCAATATACATCGATGCGAACTTAACCTTAAGTTTTGAATTGCTTTAGAAACGGTGAAAACAAAATGTTTGATTATTATTATTATTATTAGTGTCGATATATGTTTTTCAATTTCTCGACTTAAAAAATTGAGATTAAATTTACAGATTACCTGTAGTACACGAGTTTTTCTGTCCAATAAGAATTTGCTGAACATCACGCAATTATTCAATGTTACTGTTCTTTTAAAGTTGGGTCTATTTTCTGCCATACTTAGTGATCGATAAATTACATCATGAGTTATTATTAGTATTATTATATTCTGTAGCTGATTGTTGTGATGGTTGGAACATATTTCTTGCCGTTAACCGACGAATAACATATATACATATATTTTTATAATACATCGCTAAGTCTCCATGTGCATTAAGATGAATTTAACCCACGACAAGCAGGAGAATGAAAATTCGACGCGTACATTTTCCATTTTAATACTTCTTTTATGTGACCACGCGGTACTGTTTAACTGTTTACTCCGATTTTAATCATTGTTATTATGTTGGAATGAGCATATATCCAAAAATCGGTGTATTAAATTCAAATACATCTCGCCGCTATTGATGTGGTTAATAGGAATCTTTTTATTTTCTTATTGATCGATCTTTCAATCATTGTTTAAAGTTTATTGACACTTTTTTTTTTTAAGTTTATATATTCACGGCTCGGATTGTGAAGGTATAATTTTTAATATTATTATTTATATGAAGAGATAAACAATAGCGTCGTGTCTTATTCGAGACATCAAACAATTGTTCCAATACTATTGCATGACATCGAAACATTTTCACGAAGTACCGTATCGTTATCCATACATATCATATACACCTATATCCAACGCATTACACAAGCGCACAGTCATTTCGCTTCCATTAGACTTTGTTCAGCCTTGAGCGGAGATAAAATTTATTTAGCGACAATCGAGATTAATCCGGCAACAATCTCGGTTTGGATAACAACTAATATCTTTGCGAAATAAAATCTATAAATGAGCGTTTCATCTGAAACACAATATATTATTCCACATGAGAACAGTGTAAAAATAACAATTGACAAATAAACAAACTGTAATTAATAGTACATTGTTTTTTTTTATAAATAATTCGCAACATTTGACAATATTGACATTAGTACTGGTTTTTCCTATCGTAAAAAAAGTATATACTTTAAATGTTTGCTCTAAATAATTACGGTAAAAAAGACTGTATGGTGCGCGTATCATCACAGCGAGGTGTACGCTATTAAATATTAATACGACAGTTATAAAATATTTTTTTAACAATAAATAATTTTTCCTTTGCATAATTCGAAACGTGCATAAATACAAACTGAAAAAAGAAAGATGCAGTTTGCTACGGTAAAGATAACAGAGATTTTACGGAGATACAAAATAGACCTTTTATAATTTTTTACCCTACCTCTACTTTTAACAATAAAAGTATGCAATCCATTCAAATCTACTACAATAAATAGTTATGATTAAACATAAGTAAAAAGTAGAACAAATGCTTTTTGCACTTGATTACAAAACTGCCTCCGTGCCGCAGTGGTTTACCCACATGCCTCGTAACGCGAAGATTCCGTGTTCGAATCCCGGGTCGCAGCAATTGGGGAGTCTGGATGGTGGCAGGGTTTTTCAATCCTGCCTGGCTAGCCATCACCCCCAACATCAATCTGCCGCCATAACAGCATTGCTGTATTGCGACAGTCACATGTGAGAACATTCAGGTTTATTCAGATGTATTCAGGGTTAACACGCTTTATCTTCTACGGCCACATTGTCACTTAGCAGCACGCGAGATTGAGGCCAAGTGTTAGCCCATAACAAATAACAAAAATGTTAATTTAATAATAATAATAAACAATCAGAAAATTTGCAACAACTGAAACAGAGATAGTGGTGTGAACTCGTTTACATTAAAAAAATATACATAACGAATTGAGAATATCTCTTCTTTTAATCTGATTAAAAACAAAGAGAAGTCTATCAGTATAAAATTCTACGCAAGGAATTTAATTCAAATTGAATTTGTCAAATGTCAGCTTGGTTACCCTCCGCTGCCATTTCATAATGTGATTACGTTGAACGATGATCGAATAAATGGCGAAAGAAACTTCTCAGGTATCCTTTCTTCATGTAATTTGTTAGGAAATTTATTAAATTTAATTTCAATGTACGCTAAAATTGAATTATTACATCTAAAACGCTATACAACACTGAACACAAAGAGCTCGTGCGGAAATTATGAACGAATGCAAAATCGCTGGTTTCTATTTCGCCACAGTTTCGAATTGAATTTAGTTTTTTTTTTTTAATTACTTACGAACGCCTACGTAAGTGAGGCTAATGAAAAGTGAACATTCTTTTTTAACTTTCATATGTTTAACTACGGGACGTACTTCATCAATAAAACGGAACAATCAACTTAGGATCAGGATCTAAGTAATAAGTTAAAGGTGGACAATCGAGGGTCGCACTTGCACAGCGAAAGGTTCTGTAATATAAACGCCAATAAAAACAGTTCCTTGTGTACGATATTTTATTTTTATCATTAGTTTTCATTGCAACTGAAGTGCATATAATTTATTAAAAACAATTAAAAGTTTTGTCTATAACGATCATGAGATAGAGCTCGCTGATGGGAAGACCTTAGGGTGAGGGCTTAGAAATAGGTCACGTTTATCGTCCTATGGATATGGAACCCTAAAAAATCTACGAAATTCTACGCGCCGATTTAGGAATCTTCTTATCGGTTAAAAATATGCATAACGTCCGAGCTCTTATATACGCATCTACCTAAAAGAATAACGGTTGATGTGATATTTGTATTTTTTTTATCTCCAAGGGTTTTTTAATCTTTGTAGCAATTATTATTAATTAATTTTAGTGCACTGTATTGGTTAAATTGCGCATGCCGGACTTCCGGGATCGTATGGGAGTACTACCACTGGGTATAACGTGACTTAAAGATTAAGGAAGTCTTTTAATGTGCGAATTTTTACAAATTCGTTATTGAAAATCTATCAGATATTATCAACAGTTTGCTGTAGTAATTTTAGTGCGCTAACGTATTTTATTTATATACCTCGCATGGTTAAGTTGATTGTTTGAACCACATAACTAAAATTTATGATTAATAAAAGTTGACTTATTCTTTATCTTTTGTGCAATCCTGTATTATACTTCCATAAATAAAACAAATTGATCTTTCTTAGTATTATCCATGAAAATGTATGTTGAGGGATTAATGTAATATTAACTTATATAGTAATATAGATTTAGGCTCTTTACGATCTTTTTATAAATTATAAGTACGCAAGAGGAATCTCGAACCGTAGACGTCTTTAAGAAAGGAATTTTTTATATAAGAATTTACGCGAAGACAGAAATTCCATAAAAAATATATTTTTAAAAATTATTAAGAATTAATTCATTCACTGAAAAATTTTTGCAATCTTTTGAAATTATTTATCATAATAGCTAGTCGAAGTTCGACGTAAGAGACTCGAAGTGAAAATTTAATTAACTAACTTTAGGCTATTAGGTTTCACAAGAAAGCCTATTTCAAATTAAGCGTGACTGTAAAGTTATAATATAATATGTCTTAACAAAAATCTCTTTCAAAATTGTTGCAACAGTTGTTTTCAAAGTCAAAACAATTATAATGTTAAATTAAACAACGTCCCGAATAAATGAGTTTTAACTGATATTAATTATTTTTAATGAGCTTCTAAAAGGCTCGGCGATGGGCAAACTTGAACTTAACCAGATGTATAAGGTGGTGACACACGTCTCGGAACAGAGGAATATTTTTATAGCTACAGAATGACATTGAGGGTGGTAACTAACTAGAAGTTTAATTTAGAAAAATGCTACCACCACTTAACTCCAATACCTTTGGGAATAAAACCCGGTACTTACGTATTACAAAGGAAACGATAAACCGCTGCGCACGAAGGCATTCCGAATGATAGTTTATTTAAGCGATTTTATGTTATTCTATAGGCTTCCTGAACTGTTTAAGCGAAAAAAAGACAAAGTCAAAACGTTAAGGGGATAATGAAGATCAAAAGTTTGTATCGTGCGAAATACGTTGCCGTTACAAATGTCAGTGACGTCTCAACGCGAGGATAATAAGGGAGAAAGGAAGATAAATGTCGCATTGCTGTAGTTCGGGTTCACATAAATCGTATTTTTATCTGGATTTCATCAACGTGATATATATTTTTTCTTTTTTACACATATAAGACGGTGAAAATAGGTTTTAAATATCGAAACGTTCACTAAGTAAATGTCTTCTATAGATCAAACGTAATTTTATAAGTAACGAATGAAACATAAATTTTTTTTTCTATAAACATTATCATGTATAAATACTTGTAATTTAATGATTACCAAATTGTAAAGCAGATATCAAAACGAGTTATTTTAACTGTAGATATTCATAAAAATCTTTGATTTTGTTTTATGTGTTCATAATACATGGAAGTTTGAACTTTACAAGATTTCATTTATGAGTTGACTTATAATATAAATTTAGTAAAATGTAAGAAAAATCAATAAAGATACATTGATATACAAGTAAGATTTTCATATAGTAAATTTAGAACACGTTTTTTATAACAGAAATATACAGTATTATTTATATAATCACTCTTGGTAGCTCACACGTCTTTCATCTAGAGCTGGGCAAACAGAAAGAACAATTCCACAACTAACATTTTATCTTAACTTGGGTGTTAAACGTGACAAGTAAATCTTGCTCTATCCTTGACCAGACGTTTAGTTAAAAAGGATTTAGCGTTCACCGCCAGTTTTGTTTAAATTTTGTTAACTGTATTACATAACAATAACCTAAACAAAAGTATAAGCTTACTTACAATGATTAAGGCAATTATGTCGTTTATCTAAATATGTTTTAATGAATTCCATTGAGCGATATCTAATATAGTGTAAATTAATTAAAGAGCGCATCCCATTAGAAACGAGTTAAGTGAAGAGTTAAGTAGGGAGTTTTTTATGATGATTTATGATTATTCTCTAAATATTATAAATTACTCGTGAGTAAGACAGACATTTTGAAAATTATAATTAGAGAAAAAAAAATGATAAGGGTATTAAATAAGTTGGTAATATTTTCAATGGTTGCCAGGATTGACTTGATTCACAAACGTGTGATGAAATTATTAAAAACTGTCTGGCACTTAACTATCTTAGATCTTGAAAATTGGATCTGATAAAATTCCAACCGTACAAGTTACATCTACGCTAAACAATATTTGGCAAAACTTTGTGTGAATCTTTAATAAACTCTGAATTTCTAAACGTTGACAAAAAGTTTAGTACTTTTAAGAATAGAAATTTCGCACCGTAAAATCTTGATTTTAGTACACACTATTTCTACATATTGCTTTGTAAAATTTAAATCAAGATTTTACAGTAATTATTGTTGACGTAATTAAAACCAATTTTTAAAGCATATTATAAAATAAGAATGAATGAAAGACTAAATCTTTTATACACTAAGGGTAATACAGAATTATACTATTCATGAAACTTTTGCCAAAATTAAATCTAAAGTGTAAATAGAAATTCGATCAAAATAAGAAATATTAATTTAATGTAATCGCTTTTGAAAATAAATGCATAAATTTTATAATAACTTTTATATATAAGTCAATAGACTTTCAGTAGTAATGTCTATTCCAATATTTTTGTTTTCTAATCTGGCGTGATTATTATGCAATTATCTTTACTATTAGTACCCAGTGTACGAAGTTCGACCATTTTTTTTACGTGGGGAAATGCGTTGCGCATACCGCCCGACCAGGAGAGGTTCGGGGCGGTTATGTGAGACTCCCCAGGAGTGAAGCTCCCGGTATACCCACTAAAACCTCACAGTATTTCGTCTTACGCCACTTGATGGGGCTGCGGGCACGCGAATGCATTCTTCCGCAGCCCCGTCGGCTTCGAAGTTCAACCATAAGACAAATTTTTAAGTCCAAATGTTGTTCAGGTCAGGTTACTGCTATATGTATATTGAGAAAACCGTAATTTACTAATAAATAATTTTTTTTAGACAAACAATGACTATGACATTATATAAATAAAAATGATTTTTTAATATATCATCGGTAAATAGAAATAATATTAACCTCTTTATATTTTCACCACAAACAAAAGACATGTGCGTGGATGTGTCAAATGGTTGTGAGTAATTTTTTTATTAATTTTAATATATCTTGTAAGTATTATTATAATAAAATATATACTTTCTGCACTTATGCTTCTCCATATAAACTTCAACGATCCAAAATTTCATACTCTTCCGTCTGTGTAATTTTTGTAGAAGAGGTACAACATTTTTGCTGTGCTATATATATATATATATATA
>DWQX01005189.1:0-13469 GCA_018245475.1 Pharmacophagus antenor
ATAAAAAAGGTAGCCAAGAATATTATACAATTAGTTATCGCATCATATCATTTATATGAATTTATTTTTCATTACTTTTGTTGATACACAATACTCGGTAAACCTATAGTTGAATACGAGTTTGCTTGACGTCCCACAGTGACAAACAAAAAATCGGTCCCGACTTGATCGTGTTAATATTACATAGTCAATCAAATAATACAGGTGGTATAATTTTGTTAACAGGGTGTTTGCGATAGGCATCGGTGCTACTTCCCTGCTGACCCTGTTCACGCCGCCTCTCGCCCACATAAGCACTGCGCTACTTATTGCCGTGAGGATAGTCGAGGGATTGTTTGAAGTTAGTTCAACACTCTTACCTTTTTGTAATTATAGAACAATTCTCCGCTTAATGATTGCGACATGCGTAGCAAGGCAATTCACAAATACCGTTTAACGAGAACAAAATATCCTTGTGTCACCCTAACTGATAGCCGCTCATTCAGCATAAAATGAAATGAAAAAAATAAATAGTGAAGTGCGAGACGGAATTCGTACCATAAACGCTAAAAAACTAACGTTTCTTATAACTTTTTTTTTATTTATTGTCGTAACGGCAATAGAAATTATACAACCTATGAATATTTCAACTTTCTACTTTTACGGCTCATGAGATAGAGCCCGCTGATTGTCGGACGGACAGACAGAAAGACAGACGAACGAACAGCGGAGGCTTTGGGCTACCTTTTGGGTATGGAACCCCAAAAATGAGAAAGGGACCACAGAATTTCAAAAATAGTATCATATGGGACTGTGCATTCGATCCGGATTAATTTGCAGTTGTATTTAGGCCTAATTTTGTAATTCCACAGACTGAATAAATTTATTATTTACTTGTTTTTTATACCATCTCTTACGTATTGTCCCCACGCAAAGCTGACGTTAGCTTATAATTTGAATTATTAACATTTACAATAAGCTGAACTACTTCAACACTCATTTCTTAGGGCTAATATTCTAACATTACTTTGTTATAAGATTTAATTAAGGTAACGGGATCTACAATGATGTATCTCATTAAAACTAATGTTGTGGTTGATGATATGTTCATCAAACAACAAACGTGCCTAAAAAATTAAAATATAATGTAGGGCGTGACGTACCCGTGTATCCACGCGGTGTGGTCGCGTTGGGCGCCGAGCGAGGAGCGCGCGCGACTGGCGACCTTCGCGTTCAGCGGCAGCTACGCTGGCACCGTAGTCTCCATGCCCCTCTGCTCACTGCTAGCACACTACACCGGCTGGCCCGGAATTTTCTACGTCTTTGGTGAGATCTAAATATTAATGGTACTTACATAACGCCTAACAACGTAACAACGTAAATAGCGAAGTTTGGTGGTAAGCATTTAATCGAACTCGCCTGCTTAGTTAGCACCCAGATATCAATCTGTCACCAAGCAGTTAATTGCAAATGCATCGTAGTCAAGTTTCACATTTTAAGATATTGTATCTCGAAGCTATGAACTTAATGTTGTGTACAGTGTAAATATTCGGGTCTCAAGTGATATATTACAAGTATCTCATTGTTTTGATAAATAAAAGTTTACTTAGTCTTCTTTTTTCTGGTACTTGTAGTAAGTTTGACTGCCTACGTGGCGCATTGGTTTTTCCGCAATCTGTCACTTAACATCACGTAAAATCGAGATGAAGTATGCGCCTGTAACCGATAAGAATATATTTGTTTGTAATAATAACATTTGTTATTTCCCTTAAAAATTTGCATTCGTTTGATCGTTTGATCGTTTGTCATAATTAATTAAATTATAAAAATGGACTATAATTATAAAAACTGCATTTTCAGGTATCATGGGACTCGTATGGACGACGATTTGGTGGCTGGTTGTTAAAGATTCGCCTGAAAAGGACCCACATATAACAGCAGCTGAACTCAAATACATACAGGTAAGAGTTAAAACTGCTAAACTTAATTAAAAAATTACATTTAGTAGATAAGAATTAAAGTTCATTATATCAATACACTAGGTCCAAACTAATATTATGAATGCCAAAGTGCATCCATGGATTTTATTATATTATTATTGTGTAATGTTCCTCGGAGAATAACTGTTAATGATATATTTTATCGGCTAACACATGATGTTAATTGACAATGCGGTCTTATACGGCGTTCGTCAGGAATCCTCTGTCTGTTACATATATGACTAAGAACACGGCAAATCTTTTATGACAGCGGATTGGCATTGGAGGTGGTAGCTAGCCAAGCGGTTTAGAAAAATCCCTACGACCATCCAAACTAAATAAAATTAAAACGCAAGCAGTATACCTTTGCGTCACAAACTTTATATAAAATGTAACAATGAATATTCATGTTAGTGTGAAAAACAAACATTATATATAATAATAATTTATTATAGCAACAAAACTAAGATTCTACTTCAATCCCTCTTCTTAAAACAGAAAATTAAATTGTCTGCCTGAGCAGTGCTGGCTGAAAATAATTAGCAGTTCAAGGGGTAATTAATTATAATATTAAAGTTGTATTGATAATTTATAAGGTATAACAGTTATTACTCAAGTACATTCACTATTTATCTCCGAGGATAGCAACTCTCAAAGGGCTACGCTAATTACTTTACACCACGTTAGGGTTGCCAACGATTAATAACTATTTTATATTTAGTAATAAGTACAGTTTTGCATAACAGTAAAATACTCCATTACCAATGTATTATCACCACGTGAATATCTCGCTCGTTTGTTTAACGTCACATAAATATTGCAGGACTCCCGCGGCACGCAGACGGTGGAGGGGTCGAGGCTGCGTCACCCGTGGTGCGCCATGCTAACCTCCGGCCCGGTGTGGGCGATCGTGATGGCGCACTTCAGCGAGAACTGGGGCTTCTACACGCTACTCACCTTCCTGCCAACGTTCATGCAGGGTCAGTCAATGTTCAAGAAACAACACAGTGGACGGTGACTCTCTCGCTTAGTCAGAAGCGAAACGATTTTTGCAAATGAGTCTGTTATTTTCCCTTTACCTCATGTTAAGTGACAACGAGGCCGTAGATGATAAAGCGTGCTCGCCCAAAATACCTGGCTCACTCATGTATGACCGCCGGAACACCAAAGCTATTATGGCGACAAAAAAATACGGCAGCTTCCACAAAACCCTACCACTGTCAAACTACACTATTCGAGTGGATTCAATTGAAACCGAGACCTTCGTTTAACAAGACAAGCGGTAAGTTATTGTACGATGTAGAAATTTAAAAGTTTGTGACAATAACATAATCTTACATAGAAGTTACCACGTTTTAAATAAAGTACAGAAACGAAAGAAGATATATGACTGACAATCCAGTAGTGCTGATCAGGATGGAAATACTTGGGGAAGGTCTATGTCCAACAGCAGCAGACTTCTGTTGGCTGGTGATAATAATGATGATCGTTATACACCGATTACGTGCACACCACTTGCCTATTGTCGACATTACAGACGTGTTCAAGTTCGAAACGTCGCAAACCGGTTGGCTATCGGCAGTGCCGTACTTGGCTATGGCCATAGTGCTGCAGTTCGCTGGCCACCTGGCGGACTGGCTGCTGAAACGTGGCATCTTCACCAGGACCAACATAAGGAAGATCTTCAACTGTGGCGCGTTTTTATCACAGGTTAGACTGTAAAGTATTAAAAAAATCATATAAAAATATCAAAAGTAGTAGTAAATAAAAAAATTAAAACAATATACAATACTTAAAATTATTACCTCTGGGTTTTGGTTATGTGTGATAACTGTATACTTACATATATACAGTTCTTAGGTGTTATCACCTAAACATAACGTATTGTCTGTACAGAGTCAATTTCAAAAGATTCAAAAGAAAAAACATATGCAATTACTTTATATATTAAGACTTATCTATACATACGAGTATAATAAAACTACATTAGCCGAATCTGTACATTGAATATTTTTTGAAAATGTTTACTGAAATGCACGTTCTTGAGAATATTAAAGCGAAAAATATTTGTCTCTTTAACCGCGAATCACGCAAAAACTTAGTGACTTATTTTATAGAACAACATTTACAGTATTTTTTTTATCCCAGAAAAATTAAGTGTTTCTGCGAGAAAGTGGGTAAAAACATTTTGCTCGTATTGAATTATTCAGAAAGCAGTATGATATTAAAAAGGTTGTCTATAGATTCAATTTGGGTTACTTTTTGTTTCAAGTAAATAAAACATTCCCATGTATTTATTATGCTCTGTTTAGTTTAATAAATTACGACTAGATGGCACTATCCAAAAACATTCATTTTAAGATTTTATGAATGTAATGCAATGAGGAAATCCTAGGAAATTAAGAATGGAAAAGTGGTAAAATGATATTTATTTATTATTAAACGGTACGAAGTTTGCAGGGACAGCTGGTCCATAATAAATAAAAAGTACACTTCATTAAAAAAAAATTACCTCTCTTCTCTTTGTATTAAAGAAAATTTTAAATATTCACTTGCATGAATAGCTAACTCTACAACAGCATGTATTTTTTTTAGTATTCTACCGGATACCCCTATGGTATTTTTTCGTTGTTTTTTTATCGTCCCAAATTTATTAAATTATATATTTAATTAAAATACGACTACTTTTTAAATATCAATCACTATTTGCTTCCAGACAATATTCATGGTGGCAGCGGCGTACTCGTCGAACGTTGTCGGCTGCGTTGTATTCCTTACCATCGCTGTCGGTTTGGGTGGATTCGCTTGGTCCGGTTTCAGGTACCATATAATTTTCTATTCGAACTCCAGCAACATACACCTACTAGGAATAAGAAATATACTATAATTTTTCTGAATCTGATAGACAGTAGCTTGCTTGTGTAATTTTTTTCTTTGTAAATGAAATTTGTATGACAAACTTCATGGAGATCGGCTGGATGGCATCCACGTTATTATCTTTCAGCACTATCTGATTGTGAGTGTGAAGAAAGCGGAAAACATGAAAATCTTACCTTTAAAACATATAAACTATAATTCGGATGGTTTTCGGCATCAGCAATATATGTGATAACTAGTCTAACTAGTAATAACTATATAAATATTTGTGTGTTTGTACATTTCATAAAACAATAGTAACGTCTTTATTATTAAAACAAACTTATAGGACATAACTAGCGCCATCTTATGAATATACTCACATCTATAAGTTCAGTAATAGAGTTTAGAATTCATTTTCAAAAATTATAAATCAATTTAATATCACGAGACTCTCTAAAAACTGACATCAAATATAAAAATGTATCTAAATTTTCAGTGTCAACCATTTGGACATTGCGCCACCCCATGCAAGCGTGCTCATGGGCCTATCCAACACGGTCGCGACATTGCCCGGCATTATAAGTCCACCATTGGCTGGCACAATTGTCACAGATAAGGTAAGATTGAACTCTATTACAACAGTGTAAAATGAAAGTATATAGCGACAAGTATATAATGAAACTATATATTAACGCATAACCTAAACCTCTGGTCCTAAGTACATTAAATTTTTAAAATTCCATCACTAAAAGAGTTAGAAGGCGAGGTTAAAGGGAGATTTAACTTCCAATTAAACTTTTTATTCTCCGTGCCGATGCACTCGAAAATTGGTACACATACTAATGAGGGGATTAATCTTAATATTAAATAAAAAAAAAAATACTACGGCCATAAGCACGGCGGGTAATATATAAATAGGCACACGTGTATTGTTAACGAGCTACATAGATTTTGATACTAGAGTGCGTTTTATACTAGAAATAAAGAAAATATAATTAATGCCTTTAAGTTAAAATTGACATGCATCTCTCCTTGCTGCCGCTGTAACAGCATTTTTGTATTCCAGCACTCTTGAAAGCCGGAGTACTCTTTTGCCTCGTCACTTAACGTAATGAAATTGAGATCAAGTGTTTATTCAATTGCCGAAAAAAAAACCCGCCAATGACACATGATAACGAATTGTTATTATTAGAATTTTAAAGTATACCCGTCTGGATACATATCTTTAATTAACTGTCTAGTTGTCTAGTTGACTAAGTGTCGTGTTCAATTTAAAATTTATAGAATGATCTTTATTAAAAATTGCAAATTTACAGTCAGCTGAGCAATGGCGTGTAGTGTTCTTCATATCGAGCGCCATTTACTTAGTCGGTGCGATCGTTTATGGGTGGCTCTGCTCCGCCGAGAAGCAGCCCTGGGTGGTTGAGAACGACAGCGACGCGAGCTTCGACACAGATGGCGCCTCCGTCACAACCGCCAGGGGTTACGACAACAAGGCCATGGACCATAGTGAAATGTAAACGCTTATCGAGATCATCCATTAATTATACATCACTTCAATTCTTCAATCAATGCTTGCAAGTTAATTGAGTAGGCGCGCGTTCCAAGGTCCACGTATGAATTGGAAAATTAAATTTATAAGTATTATTGTTGCTGACTACACCTACTACAATATGTTATTTATATTTTGAGACATGAAGATATAAAATAAAGAATATTATTAGCTCATGCCCTTGCTTTGCCTGTATGTATTTTATCTCTTTATACAAGAAAATATATATATATATAAAAAAATATTATTTTAACGGTATAGGCAGTAATGCCATCTGTAAGTTATAAAAAGATCTTGCAAATAGGTCCTAAATTAAATATATCAACTAAACAATTCCTAAATAAGTACCTAAAAAACTTAAAGCTTACTTAGTAAATGAACATGTGTATCTTTAAATTACTATTTTTAAATTTTTCCTGGTAGATTAATTTATTTTTAGTTGGTTCTTTTATACTTTTGTTGAAGTTAATATGTGTATAAAACTTATTAATTTAATATATTTTTATGTATTGTGATATCCATCCACATCTTGGACATTGTACTGATTTCCTTAAGTTTGCCCATTTCTTGAACTCTTATATTCCTGTATGTTATTTTCAGGGTATATTAACGAATTGAAATTTTATTATATATTGACGTAAGTTGACAAACCAGTGTATTTATCATTAGCTAATGCCCTATTTGTTAATATCCACATCGTATCGTGTGGATAATGTTGCTTTCTTGAAAGTGTGGTAAATATTTTCAACAATTCAATCTGTTTAATATTTCACTGTGTAAAAAGGGGTGAAATATAAAAAAAAATATGTATATAAAATGCTTTGGCATATAATAGAATTGTAGGCGTTTAGTGTGGCTATCGTTTCATTAACTGGACCCTTTGTGATCCAAAAATAAATTTTAAATGTAATTGTATCTTCGATACTACACTGGGCAGGACTCAAGCTAAATATTATTTTAATGTTAACACTGTAGACACAGTCGTTAACCGCTTGCCTTATAATACGGAGGTCCACAAATTGATTCCCAGGCCACATGAGTGCAGTTTAAATGGTGGTAATAAGGTTCTTATGTAGCCTGCAGACTCACTACCATCCTTAATGTCAATCTGCCATCGTAACAGAATAGTCGTGTCGGCAATCATACATGCGAGATCCAGAGTATCCTAGACGAATGCTTTGCTAATGCTTCACTCTTTACGACCTCGTTGTTTAACATAATGTGGATTTGTGGTCAAGTGTTAGCGGATTGATAATAAAAAAAATATTTTATAAGCGCAACCAAAACCTATCTTGCCCTATTATAAGGACAGTCCCGCTTCATAGATATGCCGTTTTATTTTGATTATTATATCTTATTGTATTTGATAAATAAATAAATACAAACTCCACTCATACAAAATTCAAAACTAAATCCGATCCCGTTGCTTTATTATATGCGAACATTGTACTGATACGCATAAATTCGCTCGTGCAATCTCATTAAATAGATCTATGTATTGAATTTACGTGATAATTTATTTTTAAGTAGGCATTCCGCAGTTTGTGATTTGTATATGAAATCATTTTATATTTATAAGTGTAATCAATAAAAAAAAATTAAAAACGTTTATTAATCATTTCACCCATTCTTCTGTTTTTTTCTTGATTGTTATCCAAGGACAAGAAGAGACTTATTAGGTTTCAATGTTTGATAGTGAACTAATTTGGAGTAGTAACACAAAAATAAAAATAAACGCTATGGGTAGAACATGTCTAGATTTGGAATTTTTTATTAATTTTTTTTTAACAAATGAATGTCAAAATACGTTCAAATAAAATTACGAGTAAAATAAAAATCCAGTCCAGGCAGTGTAGAAATTTACTAGTGATTTTGCACGTGCTCGTAATTTCTGTTCAGGGTTTTGTTTCATTAGTAACTATTTATTGTTAATTACATTTTTGTTATAAAACGAACCGACTACACTTTCGCATGATATCTTTATATAAAGAATTAGTCGTTACGCGTTCGCTTCTCTAAGAATTATAATATAATTATGTAATTTCTATCAATCATCATTAAAATATAAACATATTAATGTTCTATCCATTAGTACAGGATTTTCTAAAAACCTATGTCACAAAGAAGACACGTTCCAAATTTAGTCTCTAGGATTTAAAGTTTAGGCTGTACGTTCATACTTAGGTTAATCAGTCAGGGAGTTTGAATTTTATTTGTATAGATTTAAAATAACTAGTAGTAGGTACTACTAGTTATAGCCACGTGGTTATTATGAATCATTTACATTTTTTTTAGTCATAATCATGTTTACATTATTTACTGAACTATAAGCGCCAAACGCCTAGATGCAAAAATCACAGTGGAATTAAATTTAACGAAATATAAGATCGATTGCGAAACAGGCGTTCTAAATTAAATGTCAAAACCTTTTCTATTTTTAAATCGAACACCATTGCATGACATAATAAATCACATAATATTTTAAAGTGAAATGCAACATTTAATTTTATTATGAACTTTATAAATGTTCAAAATAATTGTTGGTGTATAATTAATTATATATTTATAACTTGACATAAATTTAAGCAGCGAATGCAAAATAAAAAAAAAATGAAATTATATCAATCGATGCCTTATTTATCACGATTTCCCAAAAGGATTAGAGAAAGTGACTTTTCTTTTTCTATTTGTCCTTAAATATTTAACTAAATATGTCGACTGAGACCATTAAAGCATATTAATTTTTATTATAGAAACATAACAGCGACATCTTTGAAAGATAGGAATAACTTCACTTAGAACTTTGTAACAACGAAATATATTTCTAGACGATGTCGTTTAAGTACGTATTTTATTTTTTCTTGGTTTTTCCTTATTTCTTTTATGTACACGTGGCCAAAAAAAATTTAAACCGTTAATTATGTTTTACAATATACAGTAAAATATTTGAAGCAAATACAAAGTTTGGATAGTGTTCACTTGCTTTTTACTTCTAACTTTGTATTATTAAATATTGTTTAAATACTTCTTTTTAGATTTATTACCACAAATACACACGAATTTAAAAAATATAGCTATTTTTTCGATGACATCAAATTAAATTAGCTTTTTTTCTCTTTCTTTTTAATTTAAGATGATTCCAATCATTAAAGGTACTCAAATAAATACATAACACATAAAATGAACTATTAAGAAATTATTTAATAAATTTTTATACTTTATAAAATTATTTAAATGCAAATATGATTTAAAATACACTTAATAAATTTTATTTCCTAACAATTATTTTGACTTTTTCAAGAAAAGGATGTTATGCTAGTTGAGTTTTTGAAATAATTTAATATTAAGTAGTATTTCCAGAGTTAGTTTAATTAAATAGCGTTGCAGTAAATGTCATTTTATATTTTATATTTCATGTAAATTTCTTTCTTTGATTAATAAACATTTTATAAAAAGAAATTAAATGTTTTAAAGTAACTCAAATCCAAAGTGTCGTCACAACCGCCGCGATTGTTTGTCGGCAAAACTATAAAAGAAGCCGCCACTTTGAACAGCCGTTCTATCGTTGATCGGCAATTGTTTGATTTCTTTCGTATACAAATTCAGTTGATTTTGGAATAAAAATTATGGTGGAACAGGGAATTAACTTGACGAATAAATTATTAGATCTCATGAGGGCCACTGGATATCCTATCGTTCAACACAATGGCCAGAGAAAATTTGGACCACCCCCTGACTGGACGGGTCCTCCACCGCCAAAAGGATGTGAAATCTTTGTTGGAAAACTACCCCGGGAAATCTTTGAAGATGAGTTGGTTCCTATTTTCTCAAAGATTGGAAAAATTTACGAGATGAGGTTGATGATGGACTTTTCTGGTTCCAATCGAGGGTACGCTTTCGTAACTTATTCAAAAAAATACGAGGCCTCTGCCGCGGTTAAAAACCTCGATGGCTACCAAATTCGACCCCGACGGAATATAGGAGTCACTAAGTCTGTCGACAACTGTAGACTATTCGTAGGCGGTTTACCGAAAACTAAGACCAAAGAGGATATCATCGAAGAACTTTCCAAGCGTGTTTCTGGGATTGTCGACGTGATCTTGTATAAGAACTGCTATGATAAACAGTTTAACAGAGGTTTCGCTTTCGTGGAATTCGCTTCTCATAAGGCAGCAGCCATGGCGAGGAGGGCTTTAATACCAGGTTGTGTAAAACTCTGGAATGAACAAGTGAAGATTGACTGGGCTGAACCCGAACCTGACATTGATGACGAAAAAATGAAAAAAGTGAGTTTTTTTTATTTATTTTGGCGTCTTGTCGCATACATATGATTACAGCTCTTGCAAGTGATTAACGATTTGTGTACTGTATTGCGTTTCTTTGCACGTAGCGTACGGTTACGCGGCATAAGTGTTCCAATGATTTATTTGGTAATCATTTAAGTTATTTGAAACTTACAGGTGAAAGTGTTATACGCTCGTAACTTTCAAATAAGTACGACACCTGACACTATAAAAGCAGCTTTTGAAACTGCTATAAATAATGAAATTGAGCGAGTAAAAAAGATCTACGATTACGCGTTTATTCATTTCTATGAGCGGTCGCACGCGGAACTTGCAATGAAAAAATTACAAAACACTGATATTGATGGGACGACTATAGAAATCCGGTGGGCCAAACCAGTAGATAGGGAACTCTATAAAATACAAAAGCTAAGCAAAGGCAATGCGAAGTTTAACAAAAGTTTTGATCATACTCAAACACTTCTACTTTATAAACAGCACATAGAAAAGGGTGAATATGAATCCTCTCCAAAAGAAGACGAAGGAATAGGATCTGCTTGTGCAGGAGAGTCTCAGTGTTGTTCACCAAATCTGAAAGTGCAGCCTTATTCCTATACTGCACCTCTACCAAATTACCCATTGGCTCCAGCTAAACTTGATGCCATATGTAAAAGGTTACCCTTTTTTTCATACTTTGTGATAATTAATATATTTCATACAAGAACATATATATTATTATGATATCTTATTAAAAAAATAATAAAAAGCCATCTTTAAATATTTTCTTTATTTCAGGTACATGTGGATGCCTCCAATATACTCCTACCAGAAATATAATACAGCCAATCAGGGTGAGGTATGGATTTGTTCAGTTGAACTACCTGAAGTTGGGCTACCTTTAATGACAACTACCCGCCGTATTGGACCCTTTCTTACTGCACCATGCTACTCTGTTGAACAAGCTCAAGTTATAGCGGCTGAGATGGCACTGAACTTTATAATGGTAAATCTAAAATATTCTCTTAACTCTATAATGCTTCCATATTTGATTATTCCTATGCTATAAAGCAGAAATATAGATTGATCATACTTATTCTCATTTGTCACATGGATAAGTTTTTAAATTAACATTTTCTATATTATCTGAAATTGCTTGGTAGCAATCTTTCTTTAAAATGTTTTTTTTTCTTTTAGATGTTACATGCTGATCTTCGGTCTGTTTACACTGCTCCAATTCAACCAGCTTTTACACCAGTAATACCTACGGTTCCTGCTAGTGTTAATTACACTATTGACTACATGAATCCATTGTATCGAGGATCACCTGCTTTACCACTGTCTGTGTCGCCTATTTGGAACACTATTTAATCTCTTCACTGTTTAATAATCAAATCTGGACTTTATTCTTAATCACATAAAGATTTAAATTTGATTTTTCAACAATTGAAAACTACCTATAGTAATGGATAATTTAATACAATATTTAAATTGTATTAAACTATTTAAGCTGTATTTAGTAGTTTATGAAAACTCATTATTTTATATGAGAATTTGTTGTAATCAATAAGATACAATTGTTTATTTTGACAAGTTACTTTAACTTGACTTTAGGATAATTTAATAACAATATTTTTATATTGTCTTAAATTATTCATACTAGTGTTACTTCTCTAGAGGATAATTTTGACAAAGTTTTTTTGACTATTACTTATAATTAAACTGTTTTAAATGTCTTCTAACGGAATTCTTAAATAACATCAATTAATGTTTGTTGATTAACTTGTGATTTATTATAGTATTTCGCTATTTCAGTTATTTATCTGGACGATAATTATAATTACAAATAATTTTGTGTAGTTTTGTTTGTCTTTTAGTTTAAAGTAGATTTTGGGTGCTTCCTTGTGTTTATAATTAGTATATTCAGAGCGACAGCACCTGTTTTGTTTAGGTTGTACCTTAATGGCTCCATTATAACCTCTTCATAATTTAAATAAAAAATTTTGACCTACCCGGTTTTTAATTTAAACAAGTTCTGCTATTATTTATTTATCTTCTTTTGTACAATTAGGCAGAAGAAGAATTTTGAACAAAAAGCAGAATATAAACTGAATTTTAGAAATTTTAAAATAGTAAGAAAGACATTCAAAATTTTCTCCAAATTTTGAATTTTCTTGCGGAATCTTAAATTGCGTGATAATTAAAGTATTAAAAAGGTAACTTAAAATATTAGAAATTTCTCAATGACACGCTTGGAAAATGATTTCTGGACTTTTAATTGAGATTTTGATAGATTGAATTAAATTGAACGATTTTGACGCGTGTAATTTAATATTATCTAGTTACCTATTTACTAGCAAAATTAAAAAGACATCTGGTGAGCCAACTACAAAAGCCATGAAGGAGACCGCTTATGTCTGTATCTCTGGCTAAGTGTAAGGAGCTCTACTGGCACAGTAAAGAATTACAAGTATTATATTTCAATAGTTTCAACTCTGAAATTCGCACTTCCCATATTTTAATCGACCACATAAAAGATTTTTGGCAAATATTTCATGACGATATACTGGCAACATTTGAAAACTGTATTTCAATTTTATTTTTAGCTGTTACTGCTACTATGCAGTAGTAACGTGCAATTGTAAACTTTTTATTTTGTGTAGTTGGCCCTAGGCCCGCAACATTGTGCTGAAATAAATTAATTGCTTATATAATTACTAAAAAATCTTAACGAACCATGAGAGCTACTGCTGCTGGATTCGGTGAAGTTTGCGCTGTTAGTCTTATTGACGACTATTACAGCTTCATCGAAACTGGCTC
>DWQX01005190.1:0-13468 GCA_018245475.1 Pharmacophagus antenor
TGGAAATAATTCTATTTCCAGGAAAAGTGCCCTTCTCAGGGCGCCGGCAGCCCCACACACGCCTCCCCCTCCCACGTGGGGGGGGATACGGTGCAGCAATGCATTTTCCCCGCGCAAACAAAAAAAAAAAGGCTGGTCGATTCTATAGTAATGCAAACACCCGTCGGTAAAAATAGTTAGGCGACTATTTGACGGCACTCTTCCGCAGAGGGTTTAAAATAAATGTCGATTCTATTATACGACTCCTGGGTGCAAGATGAGATAAAGAATTAATCTGTCCCTAATTTATAATGAAAATTAATTAATAATTCAAGTAATCATAAATAATGCATTTATTATTATGATTAATAGACGTATTAATTTACGGCTTAACAAGGCTGCGTAAATGAATAATTACTCACATTCATTTTAAAAACATTCCATATATAATGCATCAGATTTGTACAATGCGGAAGTTGTCACAATTTTTTTTTCTAATTTATTATATGTATACTCATGCAAATAAAATAATCGGATTTATTAATTATAGGAATGTAGATGGCAACATATTGGCGGAAAATTTTATGCCTCCCTATATTATGTAGTATTAATTATGCATGTTAGTTAATAGTAATATTTCATCATCTTATCAAGGTTTACTGATTCAGTTTATAAGAAACAATGTAATAATAAATGCAAGTTTTGTACATAATATTTACTAATTTATAACACTAGCCTAAGCGGGGTAAGGTTAATATTACATAGTAAATTACATCAAATTTATAATTATAGAGGTCTAAGCTTTAAGTCTATTTAAAAATGGAAAAGTAAGAATCATTGTTAATCATTATCATTTTTTAAATATGTTAGGTGAACTGTTTAACTATTAACGCGAGTATATTGAACTTTCTATTTAAAACTTATATAAAACGCAGTCCTTAAATAGCATATAAATTTTGTTTGTTTAGATGTCAAATCAAGAACTATTAATATTACTTGGCACTTTCTATATTGACATTAAGATGGCATTAAGTGTTTCAAAGGCTTATAAAAAGGCGATCAGTAAAGTTGTCACGGCTAGGACCAGTTAACGTCTTGCCAACCGGATCTCACATTTATAATTCGATGTAGTTATTTGTTATGACAATGATTTACATACCTTAATTTACATAGAAATCATTCAAATTATCTCAACGTCATTTTACGTATTATTTATATCAAAATCTCAATGTCATTAAAAATACATCAATGTTTAAACAACATCTTCAAAAATAATCTTAACATGTTTTCTCTTTTTTGGTAACAGACTTAGGTTATAACACGATGCTGCCTCATCCAACGTATTTTTAATGGTATATCTAAGACATTTTTTAATTACTTTGTGGTAATTATGACATTATTATATTAGAGACATTATTTACACATACGTACTACTCTGATCTTAAGATAGCGGCAGCGGCGTGTTTTGTGAGAGACTGATATACATATATAGATATTATTAATTACATTCTTAAATACATATTAACGACTAGACATAAAAGAAATACAAATGTTGATCACACATATAAAACCCTCGACCCTTGATGTAAGGGTTACTACTATTAGGTCAACGGGCCAGTCCAGTAACGTGTGTTATTAATATCAGAGGATATTTAACCCTATGCGCTTCGAATGTTTTTATACCCGAGGGTGTAACCACTCTGTGACATTTTTGCTTTAGAGAACCTGATTATAAAAATGAACTTCTGTTTTACTTAAAGAGATCACTAACCTTTGGGTTTTTAACTAAATTCATTTAACACAAACTATTCCAGTTTTTCTAACTACATTGAAAGCATATGGCACAATAGAAGAACCCACGGAGTGTAAAGGGTTAAGTTTCAGCGAAGAAGATTAATGCAATTAAGACTTATTACTGTTATCGCGGTATGAGGGCTTATCGATTGACATAATGATATTATTCCATTTTATTATATAAATCCAGGTTATTAACAGGCTTGTTTACCAAGTGTTATAGAAACGGGTTAGAGTTTATCGCATTATTCGTAATATCGTTTTAGACCAAAGAGAGTTCTTACGATAGTATTTTTTGTTAAATTTAAAAGCTACCAGCTAGCTACCGGTTATGGAGCGAATAGGTCAGTTGAAAAAAGCGATACATCTGCCCCTAATAAAGAAATTGCTTGACAGTTTATTTACAAAAAAGAATAGATTAAAAATTACATAAAATTCAGTTTAGTTGATGATGCAATGTGCACTCGAAGGTGACGTTACTCAACACAACCAATAGAAAATTATTGTCGACAAAAACAAAAGAGAAATACAAATTAAACGAAATCGATGAACGTATTAATAGCGTAATAAAACAAATACTAAGTATAGAATTGACTAGACCAATAGGATAGTTTACAACGCGTCACAGTCAGTTTATAACTTTGCGTTATGAGATGTCCCGTTATCTCAGTAATTGCATTAACTACACCGCCGTTCAAACGGGAACATTGTTGTGTTTGCATTGTACTGTTCGATCGCGAAGGTTGACTTTCCTATAAATAAAGGACCTGCCATTATTAAAATACATTTGATTATATTGATTTATAAACTACCTTTTTAGTTGTAAAGTAGTGTTCTGTTTTTAAGGAGTTTTCTTTGTCTTCGATTTCACCTGATGTTAAGTGACAATGAGGCCGTTGATGGTGAAGCGTCTTCGCTCGGAATACTTCTAGCTCTCACATGTATAAATACAGCGACACAGCAATGCTATTATGATGTCAGATTAACATTGAGGGCTTTAGCTCGCTATGCGGGTTTTGACAAACCCTACCACCATTCAGACTCCACTACTCCTGTGGCCCGGGAATCGAACCCGCGACCTTCGCGTTAAAAGGCAAGAGAGTAAACTATTGCGCCACAGAGGCAATAAAAATGGTATATTAACATTGAAATAATGATAAAATTATCTTTAATAATTTTACTTTTATTTTATAAAGTTTAAGATAAATGTATTAGTTATACACGAATTAGTAGAACAGAAAATAATGAGTATATTTTTCTTTTAACATTCCTTTACTCTTTTGTTATTATAATTTATGTCATGTTATATTTAATCCTTAATTACTGATACTAGAATTTATATATTTTCAAGAGGCATTCACGGTAATGTTTTGTTACACAAAAAAATTCATACGTTGCACAAGGAAGACAAGGTTTATTTTTCCTTAATTGAAAACAGTTGTATACTCTCTTGTACAATTATTAAAAAGTATGTAGAGAAAAATGGTTAGACTTTTGATATTAAAACTTATATTTTGTAAGTGATGAAAACTTGCATACAATAAATTGAATGATTGCAATTATAAAAATTGAAATCTAAATTGCATACAATCGGTGATCAATATCTACTAACAATAGGAGGTAACAAAAAAATTAATCTATAATTGACTCTATCATTATATAACTTTGCCTTTTTTATTTCTTTATATCGCAACTTTTGAGTGTTAGACAATTTGATTATGTAAATTAGCACAGAATAATGCAAATTATGCGGAAGATGAATTGACTTGGTTATTTTCTGTTAGACTGATTCACTTGACGATCTGACGTAAGTTAAATAGGCCTTGATATTTATAATTATTTAATGCAGATAATATTAGATCATAACATACAGCTTATACTTTGTTTTTGTTAAAGTTACTTGTAAATAAACTTTAAGTAGGAGTAATTTTAGATATAAATAAATATATTCTAAGTATAAGATATGGCTAAATCTATATTATGAACATCTTAATATACTATATTGTGCCTACTATAATTAATTACTAAATTATCTAAACATTGAGAAATGATGAGATCAAGTATATAAGATATACTAAAGTAAATTAAGTATATAAGATAACGTTATCTAATTAGAATTGTAATAATGATCGTTTAATGTCCACTTATTATTATTTGAACATTTTGCATTTGCCTAAAAATAATTTTTTGGATATTCGGAAAACTAATAAACCTAATTTACAAAATTGTAACTGGATATATTTTATAAAAACAACTAATTTTTATGCTCTCTTTGTTTTCGGATTCCGTATCCTAGTCATGAGTCCGATAAAACTGTAAAAGTCGTCAAAAAGTCTAACAGCGAATATATCATTCCAATCTAGGCGCTTGTTATCACTTAAAAAAACATTCATTAAATTTTATTCAAAAGTGTAATTCTTACTTGAGAATTAAAAGGTAATTCAAATAGAGTAAGTATATAACAAATATCCTATATAATAAATATTAAGAAACTATATAAGGGAGTGCACATTATGTATCGCTTAATAAAATATAATAATTATATTGTAATTTTTTTTTGTATTATAACTTTCATGATTTTCTTATTTATCAAGTTCTGTAGTTTTAATGCGTCGAAATAATTTTAAAGTTTTTTTTATTCAATACGTCATAGGTTTAAAGAGAATTAAAAAAAAACAATAAACGGTGACGTACCAACATCGGCTGCGGCGAAACCGAAAACCATCAATATGGCACTGAACTTTATTAAGGCGGATGCCATTGCGGCGGGATCGAGAAAAAACTTATAAATAAAATTAAAAAAAAAATCTAGATATGAAGCGTGTTATTAGCGCGGGCAACCGTTGACGACTGACATTGGACTGGCCTCATGAGTGCTTTTATGGTCAATGTTGCTAGCTGATTCACCCATCGTTAAAATCATCAAAATCGCTGCCTTTGTTTATTTTTTTTTCATATTTACCTTACTAAATTAGCGTTATTTAATACAACGAATAAATACTATGAATTAGACGTTAATCCAGAGATAAGCCACCCCACAGCGATCGTGGCTTTGAAAAGTAAAATCTGACGTCATGATACACTAGCAATTTCACAGTAAGTACTGTACTACAGCGCACTTCAAATCGGAATACTGTGGGGTGTGCACATTATCGTCTGGAGACGGAATAGGCCTTTCAGTTGTACTTACCTACGCTGTCTTAGACAACACGTCTGGTAAGAATAAATAATTCTGAGAAATATTTCTTTCAACAAATTTTGACGGCAATAATTTCTTTTTACATAGACGTCAAACCCAATTACATTTTTAGTACCGGATTCAGCTTATTAAGAAATTCATTTCAATATTCTTTAATTGTTGTTAAGAAAGAGAAATACAATGGAACACTGAACACGATTACAGTGAATTTGGTACAAATTATAATCTATTTTCGCTAATCTAGTTTTCATTAATGTAAAGATGTAGATTAGAATGATGTTGGCCATTATTAGTCTTATTAACAATTACCATAGACTCAGCGGACTTAAGACTCGAGAATATGGGGCCCTAAACTTAATCTAAGCTAAACGTTTTTTTTATAACTCCTTATGTACCGAATGAGACCAGTTTTATACAAAATAAAAGTTGAAATCGATTCAAACGTTTGGGTTGTCACACGCGTTAATATAATGCCTGTTTTTGTTTATGGGTTTAAAAAAGACATAATGTCAAAACTCCGCTTTACGCCTACACCTTACTTACTACCTTTTAATAAAATATGTATGTATATTAAAAAGTAAAATAAGCATTGCGATATACCACGAGCAGGATGTATCGTCCAATCGTTTTTAAAATTATGATATCATTTTCACTCGAATTCGCTGCCATCGCTAATAAATTATTATTAAGCGATGTTATTTCTCTGACATTCAAAGAATAAAGCTTTTCGTAAAGTGTTGTAACATTAAAATTTAAAATTAATATAATTAAAAAAAATATATATGAACGTGATCTCACTAACATTTTTGGGTCCATTGAAATATTAATATTATTATTATTTATTAACGTATCAAATATTGAAGAAATATAATTCAACTTTTAATAAATCTTATACAGTTGGTATATTCAATACTTATTTCACGCGTGATAAAGGTACGCAAAAATTTATTGATATGAAAATATTTTTGCAATATATCCAATGTGGTACAAATATAATGAATAAATTAATGAATACATCTAATTCTTAAGAAATAATTTCAAAAGGAAATCCTTTTAATGTTATTTTCTAAGAAATCAAACGAGTTAATCCATGCAATTATAATCTGTATAAGTAATACTGGTAAACAGTATCTACCATTTGTTCTACTTATATGTATGGTATTTAAAGAATCAAAATGATGTTTAGATGTAAGGAATTCAATCATTCCGATCGCAAGATTGCAACTCTAATAAATTAAAATTTGATATTACATTGGTATTGTTAGCTTGTTTTGCATTAATATTAGTGGTAATATAATATAAGCTAAAAGCGTTTTATTTTATCGGTTATGGGCTAACGCGGCCTCGAATTCGCCTGATGATAAGTGACAATGGGGCCGTAGATGGTAAAGCGTGTTCGCCCAGAATACATGTGGCTCTTACATATATGACTGCCGGAACACAACAATGTTGTTATCGCGGCAGTTCGACATTGAGGGTGGTAGCTAGCCAGGCGGGTTTGAAAAACCCTACCACCATCTAGACTCCACTACTCCTGTAACCCGGGAATCGAACCCAGAACCTCCGCGTTACAAGGCAAGCGGGTAAATCACGTAGGCACGTCAAAAAGCTTGCTCTGCTGAAGTAAAAAAATATGAAATAAAATAAACGAATTATAATTAGTACAATGTCTTGATACAACGATCAAGGTTCAAAAAAGTAAAAAAAATACATCATGTTTTAAATTTTATTACGTAATCGGGGTTTGCCTTGTATAGGTGCCACTGATTCATGTATATGGCAACATTTGACATGAAAACCGTACAAATTTTGTAACATGTTCTTGTGAATTTCACTAAGTATGACAATTCCTTAGGCAAAAAAATTTAATATTAGTTAGCAAACAAAAACCTTCAAAATTACGGCTTTTCTTATGGACTTGACAGTTCTGGGGGCGTTTGACCTTAATTTCATATCATGTAAATTGCCATTAACGCCGGAGATGGGCAAGCATGCTCGTCCAGAATACCCAGCTTTTTATATGTTGCCTCCGGAAAACGGCTACGTTTATTTGGCGTGATATTATCAATATGAAGTTCGTAATTAATGAGGCCGGTTCGAATAAATTTTGTCCACTACCAAATCATTTAAGTTCTAACACTTATTTGGCCCTGGAATCAAACCAAGGATCCATCGTGCACAAACGCGGTATCGCTACGCCACAGTGACGGTAAAAATATTCCACAATGATTTGTTCCATATATATTACAGAATTGTCGACATTTTTTTGTCTTAGTGCTTCAAATTATTTTTTTTTACTTTTGAGTTACAAAAACAAAGTCGTCCTCTAAACTCTTTTTATCGAGGTGCCGGTCTCGGTTTATAGCTTACAGAACTTTAAATGATTAATAAAAATTTATCTCGACTTTATTATGAGCCGGTTCGGTTAAGAAAAGAGAAAAATATAATTGCAGCCGTGTTGCTGAGCCCCAATGTAATATATCTATTATATTTGGAAATAATCAGCTGTAGAAAGAAAAGTATATTAAAATAGTTGACAATAAGAGTCCGCATGTGTGAAGATTGTTTATAAGTTCTTTTGTCTGCAAATATGGTTCTCTATAATGGCTGCTGTTTTTAACTTTTCTATTTTTTTTTACCCTACTTTATGTTACAGCTTTATATTATGCTACATGAAATAAATTCGGTAAGAGGCATATTTCTTACGATATCGAACAATTCATATTTAAATGTAACCGAACAATTTTCGTAAACAATAATTATAAAACAACAGATAATTAAAAAAAAAGACACAATGCTGTATAAGTAAACAGGCTATATCTGTCCAGTGCTAAGAATAACCAGACGTTGAATACTAAAAACCTTGAAACATTACCGCGCAGGACGCGAACATAACGGATTTGTGCCAAGTAAGGAAGAAAATGGCATGCAAATTGCTTTCGCAACGGGAATAAGCAATTTATTCGCAACTAATAAATACTTAATCCGTTTATCACTGTTGTAATTATTTTTCTGATGTAGTACCTTGTGTGTGTCTGCTTTTTGACGAAAGCCTGGATTTACGGATTAATTTTAATAAGTAACTCTGGAGTAAATCTGTGAAAAATTGTTGTGTTCGTCTTATGACTGGGCGTTTAAAGATTTTCCTAATTACGATATTTGTTAGGTTTTGTCATGTACATCTAAGACTGGATTGGAGATGAAGCAATTTATTCTTTCGTTGAATATGACAAATGGTAATATTCAGAGGCGTAAAGGCGAGGGCAAACTCTTAAATATGCCCTTTTTATTTTCGTCGCCATTTGAAGATGAAGTACCAAATATCATTTATTAATTTTAGTTTATTAATTGCTTTGTCAGGGTTTGGTATTAGGCAACTGTTTCGGTTTTCATTAAAAAAAATCTTTGTCTGTTTAAAGACGCAGCAAAATTCATATCATTGTTAAGAGAGTAAAAAGATAGAGTGATAGTTCTTTGCAACGTTGTATATTCCTTAAGTTATTAACTATTACAAATACTAAAAATTTATCTAAGGATAAAATGCAATTGTTTCTTAAAATGTATTTCTTAAATGTATAAAGAAACAAAGTCTTTCGAGTTTGTTCATTTATTAAAAGTTGCCTGCAGAAGATTCATAAGTAATTTAATTGAAACTAAAATTTTCAAACAAGAAGATAGATTGACTGATTGATTTTGCCAAAACTCGAAGGAAATAGAATTTTTATCTCTTTACGGACGCCTCTTTATCCCAAGCTATTGTCACATTAAAAGTTATATTTTATAAAATTGATATTTTCTTGTATAATCTGTCTAAATTTACGAATGTCGCGTAAAAAATTTTAGAAGATATTGAATAATAACTAATTTATTTATTATACTAACTAACCTATAAACATGTCTATTTCTATTTGCATACATTATAAATTACTTTATTATGATATGGCTTTGGTTCTAACTGTAATAGTACTGTTACTTTGTTTAAAATTAAAATAAAATTAATAAAAAAAAAAATTTAGGAGAACAAGCCAAGTATGAGTCCACACAACCTACCTATAGTTATAAAATATTAGTTCTGATAACGGGAATCTGAAACCAAATCCATTTGTATGAAACCTGTTTAAATGTTAATAATATCGCATTTTATATGTTATCTTCATATCCCGAAGAAAAACAAAATCCGCGCCTACGTTCACGCAGTGTCAATATTTTCATTTACAGATTATTACATTAATTACACATTCATAAATAAAATTTGTGATGGGTTTAGAAATTTGCCTCATTAAACTATAAATCGTGTTAAATAATTATAATTAAAGTTATCTTAATATCCTTTTTCAGAGACTACGGGTCAAAATAATCATCAAAAACTTTATAGCACCGATAAACAATAAATTGACAACCCGACAGATACAAAATTAAGTTATTTAATTGGTCACAAAATGTCTTTTTTTATTTTCGTTAATAACTTTTTACAATTCTATAAGCGGCTCAATTTTTGTTTTTAAATTTTACTATTTAACTCGTAATACTTTAATATGTATAGTATACTACCATACATGATTTAAATTTTGTTAGATTATCCTGTTAACCGGGTGGTGATTATTTACGTTTGTTTATTTTTCCATTTTAATTATACAAATTACAAAAATTTAACGACCAAACGTCATGGTCGTGCAACTTAACGTAATAACCTTAATGTAGCTTGGTGATGGTGCCAAAACTGCTAAAAAATTAGCCTTTTTCATAGATCATAGTATTGGGGGTCTCAAAAGAAAGGTGACATTTGTTTTGATTATTGCGTGAACGCAACTATTCTGAGAGGCGTGGGAGTATGTCATTCGGTAGACTAGCTTTTGGGAATTAGTCGCTAAGGAGAGTTTCTCGGGAGCGAACCGTGCGTTGTGCGTACGCAAGTTTTACAAAAACGATAATTCAGCGACTGTAGTGCGTAGAAAATTTTGCAATATCCGACGTATTAGACATTTAAATGATGCGCCAGGCCCTAAACTCATTAATAAATGGGTCAAAAAGTTTGAAGAGACCGGTTCAATGCTGGAAAATCCGGACGTCCAAGGTCTTCGAGAACTGTCGAAAACATAGACAGTGTATTTCAATCTGTTCGTGACAACCCAAACCTTTCAATTCGGAAGGCGTGCTGATGCTTTGAACGTGCATAGATAGTCGTTGTTCCGCATTGTACACAAAAATTTAAAGCTGCACCCCTACAAAATTCTATTAGTGCAAGAATTAAAGCCTTAGGATGCTGGGCAGAGGCTTGACTTCGTAAATCAGATGATTGAGCGCTTTTCAATTTTTACCAACATATTCTTTTTGGATAATGCTAATTTACATCTCAATGGACATGTAAACAAACAAAATTGCCGATACTGGAGTGCAACTAATCCAAAACACAAACACCGGAAACCCCTACATTCGCCTAAAGTGACCGTATGGGCTGCAATGTCGGCCCTTACTTTTTTGAAGATGAAAGGAGTCGCTCAATTACAATGAAGTTGGACCGTTATGTCGAGATGTTAGACAACTTCTTCGTGCCTGAACTGCAAAACTTTCTTGGTTATAACCAAACTACATGGTTACAGCAGGACGGAGCAACTTTACACACGTCTAATAGGTCTTTACCTCGAGTTCATTAAATTTTTCCCCCCTATGGACTTTTTCCTGTAGAGTTACGTAAAATTAAAAGTTTATGCCAACAAACCGACTTCCTTGGCACAATTAAAAAGAAATATCCGTCACGAAATGGCAGCCATCACGGACAACGACAATACATGCCGAGTCGTGAATGAATGCAGTGAACGCAACAGTTTACAGTTGGAAACAGACTTTTAGGAAATTTATTTCTTGAAAATGATATCGCATTTTCAAGAAATAAATTTCCTAAAAGTGTATTTTAATATGTAATAAATATTTTTTTAATAAACTCTTGTTTAATTTTTTATCGATTTTTTAAATGTGACCTTTCTTTGGAGTCACCTTGTATTTTATCAATTACGGATAATTATCCCACCCGCTTAACAGATTATATATAGTACCAAAATGTACACTACCAGGATATTTCGCTATTTTCATTATTTTTTTAATACTCTAGCAGAAATTATTACGTAGCGTGGCAGGAAAAGTTATTTTAACAAAATGATTATTAAACGGTACTGTGTGAAAACATTACCGTTGCATTTTCTTTTTTTGAAATAAGTTGAAATAATATTTAATTTTCTAATCTCCTATCAATAGCGTTATAAATGTTTATAAAATACACACTTCGACATAAAATTGACACCCTAATAACTATTGTTAGTTCATTGTAATAGCGCTTCAAGGTGACGACACTGCCATAATGCGAAGGCCTGGCCCTCGATCAATTATTATACGCATACGATGTTCTTATAAAGAATATAGCAACAAACAATTTACGCAATTGTTTTCGCATACGAAAAGTTGTGTAGGCATACAGTTTTACATGCATTATGTCATAAGTCGTGAATAAAATGGAGTAAAAGTTTTAGTATCTAGCAACAAATTCACGAACCTAATCTCAAGATACATTGCATTTTTTTATCGGATATGAGCTAGCTATTGACTTCAATTTCACCTAATGTTAAGTGACAATGTGGACATATATAAAGTGTGCGACGAGAATACTTTTGGCTTTCACACGTAGGACTGCCGGAACACATAAAGACTGTAATGGAGGCAGACTGACACAGGGTGGTAGCTGGCCAGGCAGGTTCGAAATTCCCTACCACCATCCAGACTCGTTTGCAACTGTGGCTCGGGATTCGAATCCGGGACGTCCTCGTTACAAAGCAAGCGGGTAAACCACTGTGCCATGGAGGTAGTAAAATATATATATTGTTTCGAATCCTCCTGGCTACATCCGCAATGTCAATCTATCGCCATAACAGCATTGCTGTGTTCAGGCGGTCATAAATATGTATTCTAGGCGAACACGCTCCACAATCAATAGTCTCGATTGTTATTTAACATTTAACATCAAATGAAATCAAGACCAAGTGTTAAGTAATGTAAAATTAAATAAATAAATAAAATAAATGTGCAATCTTATTTGATTGGATGGTGTTATAGCACTTTCGTTTTTATTATATTATTTACTTAGGTTTGGCTTGATATAGATATGTATAGTTATCAAACAAACCCCGTAAGTTTTTGTCACCTATTCTTAGAGGTGAACGCGAGATTGTAAAAATCAGAGCTAGTGGTTTCAATTCCCGCTTCGGAGATACATATATTCATGTGATGAACATATGTGTTTGTTCTGTGTCAGGTTTTATATTATCATTTAAGTATTTATTTAAAACCAGTCATGTATGTATATCGGTCTCTGTTAACTCATACTACACGCGCTTGGCTGCCTATCTTGGGATCAGAGTACTATGTGCTGAAAAATGTCACAGACATTTATTTATTTCATAAACAAAATTTAAGTTTGAGTTAAGTATTAGAGCATATCCACATTTTGATATGTTTTTGCTGAAGCTTGGCTTAGACTAATAAGAAAGGCAAGTAATATTAAGGCGTGGTTGTGCCAATATTCAAATCGTCACATTGTAATGTAAGATTGATACCTTAGTGCAGATCTTTACGGAGCGCTGCGGGTTCTCGGAATATTTGTATAAATATAAATGCAAGGAGTGCTCATCGTGTATCTATGAAATGAAAATGTTAACCATTTACTCATTAAATGGCCAGTGTTCTCCTAAAAGAAAGGAATGCATTAAAAATTATGCTAGGGAAAGAGATTAGAAAAGAAAATGTGAATGATTTAATTGTAAATAAAGAAACGAGAAATAGATTTTCAAGAGATTGTAGTCATAGCGAAAAAAGTAAATAATGGGAACCAAAGTAATGTGTAAATAAAAATAAGATATAGAATGTTAAAAAATGGATAAGAGAAGAGTGTAAATAGTAAAATAAGTAAGAATGTAAACATAAGATGAAAACTGTGAAGGTAGAAATAAATGTATGGAAACACATAAAGTAATTAGAAATAAGATTTATAATAAAGATAAATAAAAAAAATGAAAGGACATAATAAAGATAATGGTAGAGAGGAATGAGAGACAGTATTACACAGTATTACAGTTAATGACAGAGGCTGAAAAAAATATTTATGTTATATAAGGTCCCTGATTTATAATATGTTAGGGGAAAAAAATTAAAAAAAATGTCAGATTCTTATCACTTATTGTAAGGTACATCTACACATTTTTAGGGTTCAGTACCTAAATAGTGACAAACGCAACCCTATAACTAAGCCTCCGCTATCGGTCTGTCTGCCCGTCCTACTGTCTGCGAACTCTGTCTCATGAATCGTAAGAGACGGATAGGTAAAAATTTAAAATTTTCACAGATTGTGGTTTTTACATACATTGCCGGCCATAAGTTTGAGACCATCTTGAAAAAATTACAATATTGAATAAAACTCCAAAAGTTAGTGCTCTACAAATTATTTATTTA
>DWQX01005191.1:0-13467 GCA_018245475.1 Pharmacophagus antenor
GTATCCGCAAGGCTTCCCATGACTCTGCCCGGCTCATCTGACGCCACTCTCACTCCGTCTTGGACTGGGTTTGGGACGGCGGAGGAGGGAGCGAAGAGGACTAGCGGTTTACCGCCGCGGGGTTTTTAGTGTGTAGCCCCTGGAAATAATTCTATTTCCAGGAAAAGTGCCCTTCTCAGGGCGCCGGTAGCCCCACACACGTCTCCCCCTCCCACGGGGGGGGGGTACGGTGCAGCAATGCATTTTCCCCGCGCAAACAAAAAAAAAAAAAGGTAATATTAGCAAGATTAAAATCACCAATAATTATAAAAAAAAGTCTTGTGGATGCTATAGCATACGTTGGATGAGATTGTTCGAAAAGTTAGCTAGTTGTACAGAGAAAGGATTACAACGGTCCTCATTACATAAGAGAGCACATATGGATTTTAACAGTAGATCTAGTCGAGTGATCTTATACAGTTAAAAATACCCAAATATCTTCCGACGAGCTGCGCCACTGGGGTTTCACGGAGGCGATTAGATACTGTTTCACAGCTATCAGGACATCTCCTCCCTTCACTTGAGAAGTGCGCATGTAATCACGGCCGCGTCTCCATATTACATACCTACTGTCGAATAACTCGCTGCTATTAATAGCGTCTAAAAGCCAAGTCTCCGTTAGTGCATGAATTGTATAACATGTATAAATTATTTAAATATACATTACGGAGGAATTCGTCTGTTTTCGTGCAGAGACCCCGCACATTTTGTTTATAGAACTTAATCATTAGGAAGCGTAACATTCACCGAACGACTCATCACAATAAACTTGCGATGCAAAACATTAACGTAGTTATTATTGAATGTAATAAATTGCAGATAATAAACATAAACTTGCGCGTATAAAGTATGCATATAACATAATCGTCCCGTATATCACCTTCGTAACAATTATCATGCATTCTAAAAGTTTTAAATGCTTTTAACACGTGCATACTTAAATATTATATGAATACTATCAACGTCGAAGGAATTTATTAAGTGATAAATATTTTTTTATTAAATAGAAGATAACTAAGAAGTATGACAACAGTTGAAACAAAAAATGTGTGGACACAGCTTACGCAAATTTTAGTGTAAAGTGGAAGATAAAATTTTAGTTATAAGCGCCTTATTATTAACGTTTTAAGGTTTAATTTACATGTAATTGAAGAATGCGCTAGAGTACTTTGTCACTCCTTCAGGTGTAAAAACTTTAACAAAGAAGCTATGCCAAAGATTCTTAAACTGTCTTGAATTATAACCAACGAGAAATTAAAAATAAAAATATGTGACTGTATTAAATACTTAATTATACAGTTAGTTTTTTTCTGGTTTTTTATATAATTTTCGTTGTCCTTTTTTTTTTATATATAACACCGGTGTAGTTGAGTTCCGGCGAATTATTATTTTGCAGTGTTTGACCCATACAAATTGAAAACACTTCTGTCTGGGGACTATTTGAGCTTTCGTGAGAAGATCCTTGTTATGCATGGTTAGATGATCATTGACATATATTCTGTGGCTGCCATTAAATCCCAGCATGGTTGGCGACAATGTGCATTCTTTAGATATGTTATATAATTTTATAAATAACAAATTCAGTTACAAGTGTAGGTTATATTATGTGATCATGTCAAAACTGAAAGTGGAACAATAATGTTGGTAATTTATTACATATTACTGATATGATGATATGATATATTTTATGTTATATTCTTGTAAGTTCATAACATTTTGTTAACCAAACGATAGCGAAACGTTTTGGATATAATAGACCATAATTAAAATTGTTGCAAAACATTGTCTCCAATCAAATGTTTTAAATGGTCCTCTGGCTTATTAGAATAATATTTAAAAATTAAATTCCCACCTCACCTATGTCTTTCGTAATCATTCTTTCTATTAAAGGCACGGAAGGAAACAATCTTAATGATTCTTTTATAACAATTTCTAGGTACTTCATTTGTTGCAATTCACTGAAAAGAAAGCAAACTCTTAGTGATTGAACTGTACGAACTATAATGATTAGAGATGAGATTTTAATCGAACGTATCCTTTTGCTTCGATTATTTGTACAAGTAATGATATAACAATATCAGAAATCGATAAATATTATATAATTACTTCTATTCTTGCCTACTTCGTTGATGGAAAACATACTGCATATACAGATAATAGTTTAATGCAAAAGACCATAGCATCGGCACGTTTTATTTTTCGCTCGAAGCGATACCTCCCACATAACTTTCCGGTAGACAACAGCAACATTGCATAATGTATAGGTAATTAAACGATTATATCATTGATTATAAATTCTTTGTTCACCTATGCGATTAAACACTAGTAGATATATTTACTACGTACTTAATGAATTTTTAAAACCAATTAAATACATAGTATTAAAAATAGAATTCCATGTCACATAGTTTAAAGTTGTTAAATCAAGGGTGATATTTTTTTAATAATATCAACATAGATCTAGATCGATTGAGTCAGTTTATATTAAATAAACTTCAAACAGTGTCACAATCAGTTTGACCTCATTAAAAATGGCAGTCATTGCCAAAAAAAAAAAAATCATTTTGTAATTTTTCTTAATAAATTACAAACCATTCCTTGACCTTGATATATCATTTGAATAGAATAATTTGTTTATATTATCGTGGAAATTTTATATTATAATTATTATAATGACAATTATTCAATTGTTATAATCTTCGAAACTATTCCACTCATCATAATAACAATGAGCCATTAGTGTGTTTTTCATGAATAATCTTCTACTTTGTTAATCCTTTGTTAAATGTTGCGACCTAATTATGCTCGAGTAGATATCTATATGTAAACCATTATGCTCTTCAATTTCCACTGTCGAAACAGATATGCCTAAAAATTTATATAGAAAAATATATATTTGCTATCTACTACGCAATAATTTGCCTTCATATGGCGCAACATGGAATAAATTACATTGTTCAATTAATCTCCATGATATAATTAGTATTAAATAAATATACATTAACAGAACAATATCTACAGGATTCAGCTACTGTTATTATAAATTTCTTGCGGAAGGGTCACAGTTTTGAATGGGTTATAATCTAAATCATTTGAAACCAAATGCACACCACACAAATATAATATTATGAAGGAATCATTAGTCAGGCTTGAATGCGTTAAAATAGGTGTTATGAGAGCTGTCCTTTGCATTTTAAAGGTATTAATTTTAATTTAATTGGTCAAATAGTCAGATTCAAATCGAAGAAATTATTAATAGAAATAGTAAATTTATATTATTAACTAATTTGAAAGAGTAATACATTCAGCGATAACTGGGTGTCGAATAAACTACACCAACAATCCAATTCATTGATTGACTTCTTGCCACAGTGGTTTAACGCTTGCCATGTAACATGGTGGTCCCCGGTTCGATTCCGGGGTCATACGATGCTGCCTGGCTAGCTATCGTCCTCAATGTTAGCCTGTCGCCATAACAGCGTTGCAGTGTTGTGAAAGTATAATTTATCAGTCACAGTATTTTGGAAGAGCTCACTTCATCATCTACTGCTTCATTGTCACTTAACATCGTCTTAAATTGATGTCAACTGTTAGCCCATTGTTAATAAAAAAAATATCGAAATACTTGAAGCATAAATTGACGAATAATAAATTGTTTGCAAAATATTTTTTTCATTTATTATACCTGTAAGTTGCATCTCTGTTGATGTCGTCAAAAAATATATCCCTCTGTTCGGCTAAAATTTTTTGTTGAACATTCTTATTTCTCGATATACATAAAAGAGTAAAACATATAGCAGAGGTTGTTGTGTCATGACCCTGAAAAATTAACTCACTTAACAGGCCCACTTTAAGCACGTGGTTACACTACATTATACTAGTACATTTTAAAAAAATATATAGTGACGGTGTAAATGAACATATTTAACAAACGTTTGAGTTTGAACGAAAAGTATTCATACGCTATCTACATTGAATTTTGCGTATTGTATTTAAAAGGAATAAACTAATATTAAAGATACTCTTATAAAGTACGTTAATAACCCATACACAATTGTGATATTTTATTGCAATTATTATCATTTGTATTTTATAAAATAATAATCTTTATGTTTAAAATTCAAAGCTCTGACTGAATAACTGAGTAATCTCTACGTCGACGCACAGCCTAAACTGCTGATCCTAGATCTAGATAGTGTTGTCTTTGTTATGTATGGATATCCACTAGGCAAGAGTTTTTTTTTTGAATTCTACCTTTAAATAAGATCTTTAAATCTCAATAACTATTTTCTGAGCCGATGAAAACAAAAATTTTTGGTATACCTACTGGAGTAGTAATTCTTAATATTAAATAAAAAATGACCCACGCCCAGAGTGAAGGATGACGAGAGTTTATCTATATCATTATAACTATATATAGGTTTACCATACATATACTATAATTTTTAAAATATACCAATATTCATTGTTAAATAAAAAGCGAACTTAATGTATTACAATTTAAATAACATCAGAACTAATTTCTATGGAGTTTGCTCTATGTTAAATCTTTTGGCTTCTCTGTAAAACCCACATTCCTTTTAATTCCTATTTTTAAGGTTTTAATAGGTGCAGGTAATAAGCAAACTAGCAATTTTCTTTTAGATTCATTCGAATGACTTGTCTATAATTATTTACCTCAAATAGAAAAGTGTCGACCTCTTCCCTTATGGACTCATCACTTATATTCTGTCCATCAATTTTTGATAGGAGGAGAAGATCAAGGAATGCGTGTTTGTTTCTTATGCCTATAAAATATTTAGATAAAAATTAAGTAAACATCTGCGCAACAATTAAAGTAGTTGTACTATTTGTATTTTTTTTAGATGCTACGACGCTATGGTGAGGTGGTTTTCGAAACTAAAATAAACTTGGTCAAGTACCTGGAAGTAACGTTCTTATTTTAACTTTCTATAACTATAAATGAAAGGATAAATAAGTCAAAAATAATACACCACCTGTATCAGTAATACTAGACAAAGAAGTAATGTTTGACTTTTCAAGTTCCTGGCGTCGCATTTGTATCATCCTCTTCGTGTGACCGTGAATAATATTTAAAGCAGTGTCTTGGAGTTTTTTGTCTTTTGTTAAATTAAATACCATTTCTAATGCAAAAAAAGGATTTCGCATCTTTTTTGCGACTATTGCGGATAATCTAAAATAAGACAATTTTTATTTATAAATATGCGTAACTTTCGATGATCTAATGGCATATTTACATTACCACTAATCTGAGTACTTAATATAATTTACAGTACGAATAGATTAACTGTCGTTACCGTTTTAAATCGAACTTACACAGCAATAGCTTTGACGTATTTTGATTCCCGATCCTTCTGGGCGTCAAAAGACACGCCCATGATTGATTCTGTAATTATATTTTTAAAAATCAGATATTTAATTATAATAATAAGAATTTATCATTCCAATTCACTAATTATGACATTAGTGTTTCCTTACATGTATTTTTATCTTTTTAAACTATGGAACAATTGTAGTGCGTTAGTTATCTCACTCTTTAAGAAATTCTGGTTCTCACTTTAAAATAATTCTTGTTCAGTCATTAATACTGAAATTCAAATTCTCTAAATCATCTTTGTAACATTTGACTTTTTTACTAGTATATATCATTAAGTTTAATAATAACGCACCAGTCACGTTATCTAAAGCTAACAGGGCGATGATCGGGAATAGATTTACATCTTTTACTCCGTCGGCAAGTTCTGTTAAGTTTTTTCTCAGAATCTTTTCGTTTTTCCAAAACACAGGCAAGAAATTTTGTAGAATATTAAAATGGAAGGCGGGAGTCAGAAATTTGCGGTGAGATCGCCATTTGGAGCCTGCAATTTTTGATATATATTAGCATTTTATAAAATAACTTACGTATTGTAATGGTACAAAAAAGTTCAGTAGAATCGAAGTAGAAAAAGCAGCAAATTTAAATTCCTCATTAATGTCAAACCCTTGAGAAAACCTTAATGGTTATTTTATATGGGATATTATATAGACAAACCTTTAATGTTTATTTAATATAATTTAGTAGGTATTAAAATTATTTTTTACTAATGATTTTTGAGCAGTATTCAGTAGTTTTACCTGTGGATGTAAGTAGCCCGTCGCCAAGCCAAGGCGAAAGAAAATCGTAAGATCGACCTTTTGTGATCATTTCAGAATGTGACACAATGCCCTGAAAGCAAAAAAAATAAGCATTGTTATGAAGCATCATTAAATTAATAGCAAAAAATTCGAGTACTATCATCATAAACCAACCTCGATATATTTTGTATGAAACATAAATACATAAGGATTTGACATGAGGTGAATTAGTATAATTTTGCCATAGTTTTCATGGTATCTCTTCAGTAAGGATAAAATTTCTGAAAAACGAAAATATTTCAAAAATATTTGAAGGTCGTAGAGAGACAGGACGTATAAAATTTGTTGTAAAAAACTTAATCAATATATCACACAAATGTTCCTACATATTAATCCAGATCGCAACAAATTAAATACGTTATATATGTATAAAAGTCTCCAAATAATTCAGTACTCAAAGGACTGACCCATTCGAGACTGGCTGGTGACTCTTCCTTATAACAGAAACAATTCTTGGATTTTATCGTTAGTCATTTGCAAGATAGTGAAGCTTCCGTGATATGAATACAAACGACATCTTGCAATGGATACTTACAAAATATCAATAACTACTTATTGGAGGATTCGTTTTCATTGAATCTGTCTGTCTGCGCAATAACATTATTTTAGTTATGCTTTAATTGTATCACAATGATATTTCATTATATCCAATGATTCAATTTTTCATTAACTATAACATAATTATTTTGAAAAGCATCTTTAGGTTAGGTTGATTTTGATGGTGTGTCAAAAGTCGCAGAAAACCAGCATTAAATAAAAGTAAACCAATGGTGCTGGAGATTCTCTTACTGGGTGCCCGCGCGCCGACCGCTTAGCAGGGTCGGAATGTAGATGTGGAGTCTGTCCGTCGCATTCTGGGCAGGGCAAAATTCCGTCCGTCTTACTGCTCGAGTCAAACGGAAGAAAAAGGCAGTGCAACCCCTCGTTACACTTACAATAAATTTCTGTAACATCAGGGGACTGTCCCTGGATGTAAATGCCAGCACACTTAAAATGGAGTCTAACTAGCAGAGCAGTTGCTGCTGCAAAGTCGGAGCACATTGGCAAAATTGGCGAGAGACTAGTTCGTATTCCAACGGGAACTCGAGAATTCTGGTCGCTTGCTAAAGCTTTACAGGGGAATTTCTGTCAGCCATCCCTACCATCCTTCACAGAGATGATCACACACTGGCCCATGGTACGAGAGTAAAAGCGGCGCCTTTGGCGTTTCTCTTTGCAGCCAACTTGACCCTGGATGACGGGGGAATCCCACCGAATATTATCTCGCGGGGTACGTGCTCCATGCCAGACATCCAGTTCCGATAGAGCTCCGTTAGGAGCACACTTTTTTCCCTTGATATTCACAAGTCAGGTGGGCTTGATGGAATCCCGTCAATTGTGCTAAGGGTGTGTGCACTTGAGCTGGCACCAGTCTTGACGCGCCTCTTTCGGCACTCCTATTTTTTAGGTATTTTACCGTGCAGTTAGAAGATAGGGTTAATGCACCCAATCCCTAAAAAGGGCGAACGCTCAGATTCATCCAACTACAGACCTATTGCCATCACCTCACTGCTCTCCAAAATCGTGGAGACATTATTAAACCACCAACTCCTCGAGTATCTGGAGGAGAACCAGATGATTAGTGACCGATAGTACGACTTTTGGCAGGGTTGCAAGCGATTGAGAGGGAAGGCTTTAGCTTTTAGTTTGGACATTGCGAAGGCCTTTGATCAGGTTTGGTATAAAGCGCTGCTTTCGAAGCTGCCATCCTAGGGGCTTCCAAACAAATTGTGCAAATGGATCACCAGCTTTTTCTGGAACCGAAGCACTACAACCGTTCTTGATGGACTATGTCCGGGTCCCAAACCCATAAATGCAGGTGTTCATAAGGTTTTGTGTATATCAATGGCATGCTGCAAATTCGCAGCGTACATTGCTATGCGGGTAACAGCACTGTGAACGCCCCTTACACCAGCCACGCCAATAAGTCCCGGAAAAGTTTAGATGAGTATCAAAATAAACTAATGGTCGAAGCTGAGACCTTGTTATGTAAACTCTCAGATTGGGGACCACTAAACTTAATCAATTTTAAACCCACAAAAACCCAAGTTTGCGCGTTTACTTCCAAAAAGAATCCCTCCGCCGTTTACCATCATTTTGCCAACCTTCCGCTTACGGCCTCCACAAGCATTGGAATCCATGGCGTTGGCATATTGAGATCGAGATCTGTAATGCAGGACAAGTTTTCTCTCCAGCTCACCTTTTGCTTCTTTAGAAGGCACAACTCCGGCCCCTTATAGAATATTGTTCCTATCTCTGGGCGGGCGCACCTCAGCTCGAATTGTCAGCGACCGGGCTACTTCCGATTGCCTTGACGCTCTGGCCCTGCAGAGGGATGCAATATCCCGTCGTTTTGTCTAACAGTGTTTTTATTTACGTGTTTATAATTTTTTGAGTTTTGATTTAATGATCATACATATTTTTATTATTTTATTTTAATTTATATTTAGAAACTAACTGACTTTTTTCTTTTTACGTGGGGGAAATACCTTCGCATATCTGCCTTCACGGGGGCAAAGGCAGATTATGTCGGACTTGCACCGACTAAAACCCCCAAGATGTTCCATCTTCGGCGCTTTACGGTAGGGTCACGGGAACACTTTCGCACATCTCCGCAACCCCACCAGAGATACTAGCTGACCTGAGATTTGATTACTTATCTTTTTTTTTTGGCAATAGATGTCTAAAGAACTAAATTAGATATTTAAGAGCTGCTTCACCATCCATTTTAAAGAATGATTGAAAACTAGCTGTGCTTGCAGCTTCACCCGCGTTCTTACTCACATTTTCAACTTTCCCTTGGTTTATACGAACATTTAAAAATCAAAATTGGCTAAATATAGCTACTATAGCCTATAAACTGCCCAGGAGTATAGACTACAATGGTACCAAGTTTGGTTTAAATCCCTTTAGTCGTTTTTGATACATGCATGCATACACAGACAGACAGAGAGAGAAAAAATTTACTGATTGCATTTTAGGCATCAGTATTAATCACCAATTATCCTCCAATATTAATTTTGAATATATATTCAATGTACAGAATTGACCTCTCTACAGTTTTATTATAAGCATAGATTACAATAACCTCTAGTAATATCTTAGGCGAGTTAAATTTATAAAAATTACATAAAAAAAATTGAAAAGACTTGATAACATATAATAGTAGGAAATATTGCACATAACGTGACCTATCGTCTTGCAGTTACAATTTAGGTTAACATCACGCGATGTTAAATACAAGAAAATACAGGAAATAATTATGAAAGAAAAATAGTTAACAGTTAATCGTAAATTAATTACAAAAACAATTTTTGTACGTCCATTCTATTGCTTTTCTATGTATAGATATTCATAGACTGATAATAATAACATATTATTTTTATAAACTAAAGACAAGATATGGAAATAAACAAAAATAGTGGACTCGTGTTATTCGAATATAATCATAATATAATGACATGCTAATAAGTTTATATTATATAAAATTTATTAATTTTTAAACTTTAAAAACAATGATTTTCTACAGGCTTTTAAGCCTCTAGTAGATAATGTCAAATAACAACAAATTCTTCCTATTTATATTTTTTTAAAATTGCCGCTGCGTATGCAGCTAAGATAGAAGAATAATTTAATTTAAATTTATTTTCCTTTTATGAGATTCAAAGATTAAGATATATCTGTGTGCACTAACGAGTCGGCCATTTTTATAATTTATTGCATCAAAAGTATGTACGATTTACCTTTATAAGTAAAGTAGGAGCTCATCAATTATTCTTATCATGTAGATAGATAGATAGATAGATAAAACCTTTATTGTCAGTAAACAGAACACACACAAATTGTAAGAAAAAATTCAAGCAAATAGCTTTTAGCTAAATAAAAAAAATCGGTGCACAGATAGTGCACCGGTGTGTGTGTGCTGCAAAGGTATAAAAGGCCGTAGCTCAGTGCACTTTCCACCTGCTGCAGGTGAAAAACTGATTTTCAGCTACTGCCGGCGGTACAGACACGAAACTAATTAAATGATTAATTATAAAAATTCATTTATATATAGAGAAATACAGAAAGAAAGTAGTCACTTAATTGCGGAAAGATTTCTTACAAATTGGAAATCATTATGCCCACTACGAAGTGCTAGAAATTGTATTGTTGTTTTTCTAATAGGAATGATTTAAAATGTTTTTTAAAACTAAAGAGTGTGTTACATTTGCGTATTGGTGGAGGTGTGTCAATCCAACACATTGTGGCTTGATGACGGAAACTGCCAGTTAAAGAAACCGTTTTATGTTTATAATATGAAAGAACAGTTCGAGATCTTCTAATATAATATCGACCAAATAAAGAAGAAAATTTTATTTTCCAGTATTAGTATTCGGGTGTCTTATATTTATCTTATGTTATGGTATTTTTTATATTTATTTTAATCCTGGAAACTGGCCATGAACAACGTTGTATATTTTAAAGATATAACATTAAAAGTATCACTATTATAAAATAAAATATGATTTTACATGGAGAACTGTTTTATTACATATATATCTAATAAATACGGGACTTTTATCTGGTTTCGAAAATGGCGGCTTATTCCAACAGTAATCTTATTCAATTATTTATTAAATCAATAATCGATAATGGAATAACAGTTGACCTTAATTTCAACACATAATTTAAAATGACAATTTGGCCGTAGATGGTTAACAGACACGCATAGAATTCTTTGGCTTTCAAATGTATACCTGCTGGAACATAGCAATGCTATTATAGCGGTAGATTAACATTGAAGATGATAGCTAACCGGACGGCTTCTAAAATCCCCTTCTACCATCCAAACTACATTACTGGTGAATCGAACCTGGGATTTACGTCACAAGGAGGGTGGTAAAACTCTGCACGACGTAGACAGTTAAAAACCATATTCGGATTTCCAAGGTAAACAACGGTATATTGCCAATTTATTATAATCTTTAGTGAAAGGATGTTAACATTTACTAAGTACAATTAAATAAACTTATTTGCTAGAGGTAAATAATAAATTGACCTTATTAAACCATAAAAAAGTCATGAATAGTAAAATGAATATTTCTCAGACTCACCAGTTGATTTAATTACAAAGTCAAGTCCATTCCCAACCACGGGTAAAGGGAATGGCCCTGGTATATTATTATCCTTTACTGTCCATAACATATTGAACCACGACCATATTATTAACAGTGGTACAATTAAAAATATAAGCAACAGAATCATGATATCCACGTACTGATATTAGGGATTTATTACGCTTACAATGGAAGCAAGGAATATATAAATGTAAATAAAAAGGTAGCGCGAGTTCAACAAAACCGCTCCGTTCAATAGACAAAGATCTACTGAAGTCCTTTACTTGTTGATAGCTTTTTAAACTTCCTTGTTAATTTACGATAAACATTATTATTATAATTTATATCGTATTTTATTATTCAAACTATTGTAACGGTTTAATATAAAGATATAGGATTTGTTTCCTATATCTTAAAGATATAAAAACTTTTTGTATTACAATGAGAATGAATTGATTAATCTAAATAGATATTATAGTGAATCATATTACTACAAAAAGATTATTTACGTAATTGAATTAAAAAACCGTACCAAAAAATCCTAGCAAGGAGTAATATAACATTGATATAATATGAGAGCCCCTGCAGGGTAGTATGGAATACCAAGGATTTAGATTCGGTTTATTTTTTAGTTTAAATTCTTTATTTATTCTAAAAGTTATGTGTTTATGTATGTATGTATATATGTGTGTTCTAAAAAGTATGTGTATATTGAATATAAAAATGTAAACATGAAAATTGATTTAAATCAAGCGTGTCACACACTATTGAATAATTAAACAACCGTAGAATGTTATAGAGGCCATAAACTGTGGACTGATTTCATGTTTAGGTGTATTAAAAATAATATATATATTTATACATGTATTTAGACGAATCATATAAAAAAGCGAAACGGGTCGGTTTGAGAACATGACTTGCATACGCTGTTTACTTTAACGATCCCTCATGACATTATACCCATACTATATACCAATATTTAACTTCATATATTAAATACTATATGTATAACAAAACGCCCGACACGCTAATAGCAGTTATTAATTAATTCTGCATATAATTTTTATCTCGTTAATTATATTTATGTTATTAATATTTAATTTGCATATAAATGTATATATCTAAAGTTCGTTCGTATTATGGAAAACAAAGTTTATACTATGATGGGTGAAAATTACTTAACAAACTACCAGTCTAAATTAAAATTCTAAAAGTTTAAAAAATGTTCAAAGGGGAGATTAAATATACATTTTCGAATTTCTTCCTTTGTCGCACGGGTGGCCGATGCAACAACTTTTTGTGGCACCAGCCATCTTCACATTTGGATTCTACTTCCACTTAACATCAGTATAGTGGAGTCATTTGTGCGACCCAAGTATAAAAAAAATAACTTTAACGTTACTTAATATTGCTTAGATTGGAATATATTTTTTTATTTAGATATTAAATGTCATTAATCCCATTATTAAATGTCCTTGAGAATACAACATATAAATTTGTCATCTGGTCAGGCAGTTTTAGTGGCACTTTTTCTCTTGGAATTCCATTTAAAAATTGACAGTCCTTTGATAATACGAAATTTATTTACCTTGGTGTGTGTGGCACGATCGGCGGATCCGAACTCACGTGCTCTGAGATCGTTAGCCTTTGGATACCTTCTAAGGCTGGATCGCCATATGAACTCTGGGAGTGTTACAAAGATAATTTCGTGGCACCATAGTGCTCTTTTACGCTCTTAGATGTATATTTAACTACTCCAGTTAATTTAATTACGAATATTATGAGGAACAGGTCCTCGTGACTTAAACACAGCAATGTTTGACAATACTACGTGACAATAGTAATAAGCACTGTACCTGCATGCCTTCTTAGTCTCCACCAAGATAGTCCTTTTATTTTAGAATAGAATAGAATAGTCTTTATTGTAAAACAAAAATAAATAAGATAAAAAATACACATGAAATAAAATAAAAGAAAGCAAGTGTTACAAATAGAGCGAAGTAAAAGAATACGACAAAAGTGCAAAAGGCGGTCTTACTGCTGAAAGCAGTCTCTTCCAGACAACCTTGGGATGGACATATAACTTATAGAATTA
>DWQX01005192.1:0-13465 GCA_018245475.1 Pharmacophagus antenor
CCTTCAATTTTAACCAAATCTCCGGTCCCATAGCCAGAGAAACATCCCCAGACCATAATAGAGCCTCCACCATGTTTCACTGTTGGCGCTACACAGTCTGGCAACATCTTTTCTATATTCAATATTGTAATTTTTTCAAGGTGGTCTCAAACTTTTGACGGGCAGTGTAGATGTAGTCTAAATAGCATGCAAGTAGTCCGTTAGTAAATCATATCTATATTTTATTTTTTATACAGACGATATTCATGAACTTAAGATAATCACATTTTAAGAAAAGGTGTTAGTTCTTATATCAATGTTTTCTCCGAAAAAAAAACTCACAAACAAATTATTTATCATGAATTAACAAGAATGCTTGTTAGGATTTTCGTAGATTGGCTAGATCAGAATAGATTAGATTAAAGGGTATTTCACGATCGACTTACTGAGAACACTTTGTAAATGGAAACGTGACGGCTCAGTGACCCCATGATTTTTTTCGCGGAGTGATAAATGAGTGGGGATGCAGTGAAGCAACGAAAGAGTAGCCAGTGGGTGAGTCCGATCATGCGGGAAATTGCTGCTATTTATCTCCTCTATTGTGAGTATACACAGTGTAATGTCATTGCATACACATCTAGGGAATGGTTTTTTTTTGTGCAATTTTTTAATGCATCGTATTAAATATTTTCTCTCCTGTTTAGTCTACTTTTGCATAATACTTATATTACCTACTTGGAGTATACCTCCGCCGGAAACATTTTTTAACAATATATCTTACCGATTAATAAAAGAGAAATGTAAACGCTAATAACATAAAGCCCATAAATTATTAAAAAAGGAAAAAGATGTAATAAATATATATATGTACATTTTACAATTTTTTTTTATATAAAATGATTAATACATAAATTTCACATGCAGTATTCTTAACAAGCTTAACGCATACACAAAACATGTACAATAGTAATTATGGCTTTCCATACAAATTTTAATACTATACTATATAATATTTCGTTGTAAAGATGCGCCCTTTAGCCAATAAACTTATAGTAAACTCTCCGATGACTTGAGCTCTCTCTAAATTCTAATTGCTAAAGTTATAAAATTTATGCATACAGTTCACAGTTTCTGAAGCTTCTTACTGATACATATTATTACTTGTTTATTGTTAGTTATATTTTACTATTTATTTATATTAGTCGATATTTCATGATAAAATTATTAATCTGAAGATAAATAGTCAAAGTACTCTTCTAGGCCGAAATACCTATATAATCATTTTATCTTTTTGATAATAACTGTTAATATTTCTAATCGTATAAAAATTTCATATAAAACTGAAGAAACTTGAGGCTTTAATACTTACAATTGTAGTAATTATTTTTATTTCCTTACTGTTAAAAACTTTTAGTTACTTTTATAAAACGGAATGGTTCTTTTTCTCAGTGACCAAAATTAAAACATACGCTAAGAAAAACCTATATGAACAGTTTCTTATTGAATAGAGAAAACTTTTAAAGACTATTGTAATTAATTATAATAATAACTATTGAGATCTTAAGCATTCATTAACATCTTAAAAATTAAGTTCAAATAATTTCTACTATTTAAGAAAATTGTGTTGCTAGAATTCGTGAGAATTTCCAACATTATTCACATTTTTTTCGAATGTCATTACATGCTTACCTGAAAGAAATGTAATAAACATCTTATTTTATAAGGAAGGAAGTAAATTAATTTTCCCCTCTCAGCGTATATTAAATTTTAACATTAAAGAAACCTGTTTATCGGTACGAAAATTTTCCGTGAAAACTTCCTATAACCGCATGTCGTTTGCACTTGTTTTAGGTGAAATATGACTAAAGCAAAAGTTCTGACAATTTTTTTTTGCAAATTTGTTAAATTAATAGATTTCGACAGAAAAATGAAACATCTACTCTATTGTCAAACATATTCATTGTATAAATATGAAATAATAATTCTACAGACACATAAAGATCTTTTCTTAATAAAAGTAATAATAAAAATTTAACCAAATGGTGGTCATATTAATACAATGAAATAAATATAACGAGCTTCATTACTACAAACATGAAAAAGAAAGTTTCTTTTGTTAATTTTGGATAGAATTTAACAGTCTAATGACGATACTGCTTCTCGAAATCCTATGAAAATTTTGGTCTTTTCCTTTTTGAAATGTATTTGATTGACTTCTTCTTTAGCTTGTCCATTATCACAATAGAATTTATGTAACATTCTCTTCGGCGACATGTGCTTGGAAAATAAATGGCACCTATTAGTCTTTCTTCCTCCATTGATTTACTCATATTCACATCTACGATTCTTCAAAATAGAATAGCAACAGAAAAGTGTAAAATATGTTCTTTTATAAACAGCGATTTTCAATTATATCTAATTTTAATTACAACATTAATTTTTTTTACAACATTGACATGATTAAAAACTTTTTATAATATTGCAAAGAAATCTTCAAAGATTTTGGTTAAATGCATTAAAAATTAAACATTAATTGAACATTTTGGTCAAATTCTTTTATTTAATAACTTGTTGTTGGTATATATACACCATGATTAAAAAATGAAGATGAGCTTGTTGTTGTCATTTAAATTAAAGGTTTGTTTAAATGCTTTTATTTAATAACTCTCTTAATCACGTACCCTTTCTAAACAAAACATAGATTATTATTATAAGCAGTTTTGGTGTAAGACACAGTCGAACACAACATAAATACACAAATAATTTTACGTAAACTCCTAGTACTATAAAAACTTACATTTTACGTTTTTTGAGTACGAAAATACAATTGTTTTCATTTAATTAACTATGGAATTTTAAAGTTAATAATTAAAGAAATTAATTATACTAGTAGAAAGCAGTTGATAAATTACTTCTATTTTTTCATAGTACCAATGAATTAAATAACTTGAATTGCACAACTGTAACCACAAGGAAGCTCATCATTAATCATATACATTAACGAGCCTTTAACTTGACAGTAAAACGGTGCGCTTTTATTTTATATTCCTCGAGTATTCACTGTTATAAACATGGATACATAAGTATTTTGATATTGATGCTGAATTATCTGTGTAGTGTAGACACTTGATAATAACTTTATTAAAATTTACAAGCGGTAGGTCTCTTTAATCAGTAATCATATAGATAAGTACTACAGCAACGCTTGTTTTCGCTTCTAAAAATTAATATGTAAATAGCTCTATTACCTATTTAGTAAGCTTTTTTCATCGGTTATCAGCTAAGACTTGACCTTTATTTCACCTTATGTTAAGTGATAATAAGGCCGTAGATGGTGAAGTGTGTATATAAGCATCGAGTATTATATTATATGTAAATAACAAAAATTGTAATAATTTATACAAGACGAAAAATTAAAAAAGAGGGATTGACTTGAGGAAGTGTATTTTGTTTCCCTTATTGCACAATTAGAAAAAGGAAAATACTTTAAGAAGCTGCAATTTGTCGCTGTGCGAGAATACAAATTAAACACAACCTTTATTTTTAACGCTTTTCATAAATGAAACACGATCAGTTTTTGGTAGTTTTATATAAAAAATAAACTTGTCGAAATACACACATTGCAAAAATTATGTTATGGTAAAATGGTTTTAACAGACGTGATAATTTATTTATTAACACCTATGATATTATGGCTCTGCTCAAAAGGAAAATAGTAAAATAATACAACTTATAAATATTTTAAGTGGGATACAATTTACATAATCTTTAGAAGACGTAAGACTTTTGAAGATTTTTGGAATAAAAACTTTTGCAAAGGCCTTTGAATAAAATAAAACACTAACTCATTTAATATCGATAATTAAAAAAAATTAACAAAATCAACTTAAAAGTTTTTATTCAATGAACGTGGTATTGTTAAAAATAAGCCCAAGCCAACGAATAAAGCCAAGGAACACCGTCAGATATTAGGAAACAACTTTAAAAACGTAGAACCCGAAAAGTATTAATTATTATATTTCTTACACGGAACGAAAATGTTGTTAATATTGATATTAATTTATTAATGGGTTGTACCTACCATATTCATAATTTTTACAAGGAACCAAAACACGAATTAGTAATGGTGTCGGGACCCGAAAAAAAATTTTACACGTGTTTTTTGTGTTACAAATTGAAATAAACAACTATGAACGAACTCGTTTATATTTAAACATTACATAGTAAATATTTACCCAGCGACCTAACGATTCATCTAATGATAGCAAAATTCTAAATGTTTGAAAATTAGATAACACTTTGTGGTCCAACCGGAAAAGGCCGCAGATTGAATATAAGTGGATATTAAAAATAAAACAATATCGTACATATAAAAAAAAACAATTTAACATTTTCCACATGACAATAGCCAAGCACGCTGAATGTTCTCAGTCACAAGACCACAAAAAAGAATAGGATCGCAATGGGTTTGGAACATAAACAAACTAGGTGTATTCGCATTGGACATTCTGAGAAAACTTTCACAAGCTTATAAAATTTATTTGTTATTTGTTACGGGTTCGATCGCCCGACGTTAAATGTTCGATGTAACATCTCTCGAGGATGTCACGTATAGGGGCAAAACACATAGAGATTATATTTTAGTCGTAGTATTTGCAATTACGAATAAACAGAGCGGAAGTGAGCAAAACTATTTGTTGTTTTATTTAGTCTCAAAGTTCTGCAAAGTAACGCTTGACTCAATAAATTATAGCTTTCACAAGATTAAATTTAATCTCGGATACTTACTACTCTCATATATAAAGAATACTAAACGCATGTTTTTTCCATTTTCTCATTAAATCATTCAATATGGTTATTTTTAAATACTATTAGAAGTAAGGTAACTAATTTTGTTCATGAGCGGCAAAAGAACTTACCTTTTAACCGTTATTCACACAGATCCGTGTAATATAAAATGAAATAAAATAAAGCTGCTATAGCTTATAAGAGGAGAGTCGTGCTATTTTCTATACAAGAACATTTTTTTTCCTTTATCATTTTTAATTTTTCAGTACGAACTTGCTAGCAATTAGGGTGACAAGGTTCTTAATTTAAATGTCTACTCCGGGAGGCCGCCATGGAATAAAAAAAAATCTCATAACAAACATTAACCTTTCTTTTTGGTGAATTGAATTTATTTATTAAATTTAAGTACTACTTTCTATTAAAAAATATGCCTAGGGAAACATTATTTCATTCATTCTATCACTATTGACGTTAATACAAACCTGAACAAGGACAATGGATTTTAATGAAACTTCTTGAAATTTGACAGAAACCCGTCTCTACAAAGAATAATTATTTATATACGTCTATTTAATGGAGGTCACACTGAAAATGATACTAAAGCATTTCTATGAACATAGACATAGTACATATTATTATAATTTAAATTGTAAACTACATATTAGAAATAGAGAACCATATGGATTCTTATTATTACTGCCTAGAAGAAAAATACCAATCATTATTTAACTGAGCACATGACTTCCTCTGGGAGACCATTAGGGAAAGCTATTGCATTAATGGAGGTACTATGTAAAGGAAAGTCAATCAGGCACAGATGTTACTGTGATTCCTTATAGTAGGTAAGAAGATTTATGTTGGGGCAAAAGCAAACATTAGCACTATGGCTGCTTATTTATTATACTTACTGCTTATAACAGTGAATATTTAATATATACGAGAAATATTTTCCCTTTACCTTATTATAATTTTATTACACACAATAAACTAGACAGAGACACAAGTTTATTTCAGTAGTGGTTGGAATTTTCCTATATTACTTACTACAAAATGTTAAAATTTAGAGTGTTAAAATAAATTAGATGTTCAGAAGCAATTTTTTTGTAGAAATAAATTTATAACTTTGTAAAATATAACTAGAAGGAATGAACAATAAATATGAAAGTGATATAAGTTAGGTAAACGTTTGAGACAACTTGAAATATTACAAAAATATTGTTTGTGTTATTTTTAATCTGTAAACCAAAATGTGCTTATTTTGATAACTCTACAGTGGCGATTTCGAATCCGTGGCAAGCGTACCTGTGAGGGTTCGTGGGACCCTAATTGGGTACGTGAAAATTATATTGGGAATAGTCAAAATATTGAAAATTTTAAATGGTTAACCTACAAAAACATATTATATTCTATGAATGTTAAAACTAATAATGACTACACTATGAGCGTTGGTGGATAAAATACAGTAGTCGTTTTATTAAAGGGTACGGGTACGAAAAACAATGCATAGAAAATACTGGTTGAATTTTGTTTTATGCCTGTCGATACATAGCATTTTTATGTAAACATAAAGAGATTTTATGTTTAAGATCGAAGCCGTACATTGTTTATTATAATCAATTTAATATGAATATGTACAATATTATTTATGTTATACAGATGATGTACTATGCCGAGTCCTGTGAGACGTTCACCGATAACTGTCATCATAATTTTATGCTATGTGGGACTTCTATTTAGAATAATGTTGAGCTTTCCCCTATGAAATATGATAGTACCTAGTGTCGAAGGGGGACAAACGCGATGATTGATGATAATTTTTCTACGTAGAAGTTAGTTGATAATTATATAAGCTACAGCGTCCTGTAGAATGCGATAATATCATAAAATTCTTAGGGTAACGCGGGAAATAGATGCTGCGTAACCTATTGGTTAATAAAAAAGCGATTCCAATGAATGAATACGTATGTAATAGATAAAAAATAAGTAATCATTTGCTGCAAACCAAATTGTCTTAGAAAGTCTACGGAGCGCAGAAACAACTGGTAAGTAATTCGTGTTTAATATAAAACGCTATAACATTTTACGATTTTCACGCTTTTATAAGTTTATGACTCCGCCTGGACGTTTTACTGCGGACGCTAAAGAATAACCTGTGATTTTGTCGAATCCTATAATTAAATTATTTGCATTCGTCGTAAAATAAAAAAAAATATTGAAGGTTTACTACTATTTCTTAATTACACCAGTCATAAATGGTAATGCAATATAATATTTTAGCAATACTCCGATTTACATCGGTATAAGATCGTGTGGTGTATAACGTGGCCGCGGCGTTAACTCTTGCGCGTATGGTAAATTATAGATGACTTACATGTACGAATGAATAATTGAAGTTAGAGTGAAAGAAAGGAATATAAGTATAACTAAGGGATGTCACAAAATGTATATGTGTGTCACATGTGTTTGGTTTCACTGCGTGCTAAAATATACATTATTAACTTATTAATATTGCTACAATATACACATTAAATAAAATTACTGTAATATAATATCAATTTAAAATTTTATTACTAATAGCGATCTTTTCCGAAGTAATTGGTCACCATCTGTGGTTGTATTACTTAAAACGGATTGCAAAAGTAGTTAGAGAACGCAAAACGAATCTGAAATAATACGTATTTTGTTCGCCAATAGTTTATTACATATCGATTTTGTAGTTATTTACCGCTACATGGTGGTGCAGCAAATAAACTCCCGGAAATATTGATATAATTTCTAATTATTTACAGACAGGTAAAGATGTATACATTGGCAGCATTACATCAAGCGAGTGTAAAGAGTAATAACTATTTCCAATAGTTATGTTGAAAGTGTTCTTAACATAATACAGAGAGACAATATGTTTTGTTTATCCAATATTTTTGATAAACAACAAGTAAACATGATTCGGCTACTAGATTCAAAAATATTAAGATACTGTATAAATTTATTGTTAGAAGAATCAGAGCTAGAGGTCACCCTCAAGCTATGATACATAATTTTTTTTTTACGTGATAAAATGCGTTACGCATGCCGCCCGACAGGGGAGGTTCAGGGCAGTTATGTGGGACTCCCCGGGAGTGAAGCTCCTGGTATACCCACTAAAACCTCACGGTTTTCCAACTCACGCCAATTGGCGGGACTGCAGGCACGCGGATGCATTCTTCCGCGGCCCCGTCGGCGTTTTTTCGCGAGAGCTCGCCGTTCGGCGAGGTCTAATTTACCGCATCCGCTCTCCGGAGGGCGAAATGTTCTAGTTATCCTATTTCCTTATATTTCTAATTTATGTAATCTACTATTATAATTATTCTAATTCCAATATATCTAATATAATTCTTATCTTATAGACTATATAATCATTTTATATAAGTATGGATTATTACGAAATGGGTTATTACGGAAATTACGAGTTCGACTTATTTCTATTGTTGACTTTCTTACATACTATTTTAAAATAATTGAGGAATGAGTTTCTGGTTTCGGCACTTTCAATCAGTTTACTGAAGTTATTTACACTTATTTCTATTTTTAATAGCGATTAAATTAGATTCCTCTCTTTGCCGTAGATGGGACACTCAGTTAGAATATGTAATACGTTTTCGCTTACTTCAAGGTCACAGCTGCAAGACGGGTTCTCTTTACACTTAAATCTGTGTAAGTATTCAGAGAATCCGCCGTGCCCGGCTTAGATCTGAATTAGGACTGGGTCGACCTCCAGTCTTCTCACGATATTGAAGGCTGCCGCTGCGTCCGGGAAAAACATTTTGGTGGTGGATGCTGTACTACCTTCCTGGTCAGGTATGAAGCTGACCAACGTAAACCCAAATATTAAACTGCTCCCATAAACAAAATAACATTGAGCTCAAAATAAATTGTAAACTTCAAAAAAAAAAAAAACTACCTTCCTGGTAGCGCCGGTTCCATTCGTCAACCGATTCCAGTCTTATATGGTGTTTGACGAACGAAACCGAGCACCAGTCGTAGTCCGGTTTTGCTTTGCTTTTTAGGGCAACCTCCTTTACCAACTGATCGGCACTTTCATTCCCTTTCATCCCTGCGTGGGCTTTGACCCAGTAGAGTTGTAGGGTAATTTCCTCGTTAGTCAGCTTTGCGTTGCTTCTAGACTTCAGTGCAGATCTCAAGTCCGAATAAATAGTACATATTCTGTGGCCTCAGCGATTGCCAGTAGTTCTGCTTGGTAGACAGTACAGTAGTGATCTAGCTTTAGTTTTTTCTTACCGCATTCTAAATGATTTCTCCATATGGAGAATGCGTCGCCTACTGATCCACTGCTCTTATTGCCGTCAGTGAATATTTTTAGTTCCGCCTTATGTTGATCAACTTCTGCACTGTGTACCAAACATTAAAATTGTATTCCTTTTTGCTGCGTGGGATAGGGTAAACTTTTGAAATCAACAGGTGCCTCTACTTTACGGTCTCCCACAATGCTCGTCGTGTAGCCTTTCTTCACCTCATAAAGTGTGGCTGCCTCCCTTATCCGTATGTCTAAGGGAAGCAGTCCAGCCAACAGTAGTGAAGAGTTGAGGGAGACCATTTTGTACGATTTTAACATTTTTTGAAGAAAACCTCTTTGGACACGATTAAGTAACTTTTTAACTCCAACCCTATTTGTTGCCGGAGACCATGCGCTAGCCGCATACATGATCACCGGCTCCACAACCGCAACGTAAATGGTCCTGATAATCTCGGGATTCAGGCCCCAGTGAATTTTTGCGGCTCTCACTAATTGACCATAAAGGCCTTGTACTTTTTTTACACACATTTCTTATGTGTGCACCAAAGGTAAGGCCACGGTCAATTGTGAGGCCGAGAATCTTCACCTCTTGCGACAGGTCAATGCTTTCCCCTCCCCCCATGCTTAGGCGTGGTGAGTTGTATTTTAATTTATTAGTAATCACCATAGCTTTGGTTTTTTGAGGTGCAAATTTGAGCTTATTTACGACTCCCCACCTCCAAGCATGTGCGAGGGCCGCATTAGCCTGCGTCTGGACCTTCATCCCTGTCTCACCCGAGAATATAAGTACCACATCGTTGGCAAAGGCTTGGACGTGGTTACCGTTTGCTTCCATTTTATTTAATAGCGGGTCCAAAAGCAGGTTCCCTAGCACTGGCCCCCCAATGGAGCCCTGTACGCACCCTTTGATCGTACGCGTGACACATTCCGCTTCCGCAAATCTGAGACGCACCGACCTGTCCTTTAGGTAATTATCTACAAGCCATCTCAGATTTACAGGGCAGTCTACGCTGGCCAATCTACAGCGCAAGGCCGGCCACCAAGCGCTGTCGAAGGCTCCCTCTACGTCCAATGAAGCCATTAATACAATTTTTTTCTTTTTGATCTGCGATTAATTTACAAACACCCTCAAACTCAAATGATGCGTTACAATTATTAATTAAGAAATTTCCGAATGTATGCGACAGAGATCTTTGAAAAAATCGATGTTCAATATTTTCCACCACCACATGTGGTATGACGTAATTTATTTCCGGGAATCAAGAGATAAGAGCACGCGATGCGCAGCAACATGTTATGACGTGTCGTAACGTGATTGTTGTAATGACAGTGTACAGAATGTACGGTTGCATTCAAATCTACTTCAGTGTTCTATTACCTACCATAATAGACACTACCCCCATATTACTTATTCATTAAATACTTGTTATTTTGTGTTTGTGAAAATGTATGAAGATTTAGTTTCAAACCTTGACCTTGTCGTTGTTCTAAAAAAGAGTGGCAGTATTAAAAATAATGACAGTTTGTTAGCGAGATAAGGTCCAAAATTTTTATTGAATAGGTTAAGTGATCATCACGAAAAGACCTTAAAATTGTTTTATGCAAAATTTTGTTATAATTTAAATAAAAGATGGGAAAACGCTCATCGTAAAGAAAATATATTCAAAGCTAAAAATAGCAAATGGTTACAAGAAAACATAATATGGCCGGACTTTATTAAATGTTTAATAGACAGTAAAGAATATCACCCAGCACCTAGTACATCAACTCAATATGTGCCATCAGCAAAAGTTTCTATCGGTGTCTCCACCGAATTAAGTCCTAGGAAACCTTTTTGTGAATTAGCTTCTAAACTTCCATTTGTCATCGGACGAAATAACATATGCATATTTTGAACAAATGGAAGCAGATGGGAATGAGGAGTTTGTTAAAATACTAGAACATTTACTTAAGAATCCCCAGGATGTAAAAAAAGTTAAAAGGTGTTTATCTGTTAAAGAATCAAAACCTGCGTTTTCTGCGAATGAACCTTTGGGGTTATTTTTATCACTTAAGCTATCCAAGTGGCAATGCAATACTTTGAGAAAAAGTGTTAACGAAAAAGACAGCAACATATTCCCACCCTAATATCAAGTGCAACACGCGAAACAGGAATGCTATCCATCAAAAGACGCAATTACAGTAACAGAAACCTCAACCAAAATAAAGTCACAAGCTCTACTGGACATAACAACAAAAAGAATCATGACGCCACTCGTCATAGATAGCAGTTGTAAAGAATTAACACTAGTCAGTAAATGGGGATTCGATGGTGTTTGTAACCAAGCCAATTACAAACAAAAAATTAAAACAGACGAGGAAAATTTAGAAAATCAACTTTATGATTCAAGCATATTCATGGGAAGCTTAGTACCAATCAAAATGGTTTGCGGCAAACAAGATATCTGGCAAAATGATTCACCAAATTCTTCATACTGGAGTCGTCCAATTTTTTCGAGTTTGTGAAAGAAAATAAAGTAACGATATTGCGGGAAAAAAGTGCTATTGAGGAAGAAATTGCTAATTTCGTAAAAACAGATGTTGAAGAAATAAAGATTTCACACACATTTTATTAATGACAATGATAGACGGAAAAGCAACATCAATTTTATGTGATACTTCATCCCATAGATGCGACATTTGTAAAGCCACTCCAACTGAGATGAATAATTTACCCTTGATTGCATCATAACCGGCTGATCCAGATCTCTGTAGATACGGATTTTCATCATTGCATATCTGGATACGAATGATGGAATGCATTCTGCATATAGCTTACAGATTAACGATACAGACATGGAATGTAAAGGGAGACAACAAGTGCATCATGGAAAGTAAGAAGAAGAACATACAAGACGCTTTTAAAAATAGAATGAGACTTCGGACTGATGTTGTTAAACAAGGTCACAGCTCCACCAATGACGGAAATACTGCTAGAAGATTTTTTGCCGATCCAAACATGACTGCTGAGGTAACTGGTGGCAGTGAAGACTTAATTAGGCGATTTGCAATCATTTTAGAGGCAATTGCATCAGGCTACCACATTGACATAGTGAAATTTCACGAATATGCTCAAGTCACCATGCAACTGTATTTGGAATTATATAGCTGGTATTATATGCCTACAAGTGATCATAAAGTTTTTATGTATGGAGCAGCTATTATTGAAAGTTTTGGTCTAATACCAATTGGACAGCTATCTGAAGAAGCTGCCCAAGCTAGAAATAAAGACTTTCTAAAACTTTATCAGGAGAAGCACAAAGTTTATTAATTATTGAACAAGCGGAAACATTTGATGATGACGAATACGAAAATTTGGCATTCGTTACTGTGGATACCCTCGACAGTGATTAAATTAAAACAGTGCAGTGGCTAGTAGACTACTACTGAGTAGTGATTGTGATTTTTTTACTTATTTCATTAGTCCTTAGTGGATTAGGCCTAAAGGGGAGACCACTACATAAAAAAACACGCCTAGTTCTTAACCTCTATGGTGGTGTGGAATAGAGAACTAAATTTGAAATTCCGACCAAATCGCGGAAAATCGTAACCCGAGAACAGGAGCTAAAATAGGACAAAAATACGTACTATGCATGGGTCAAATTTTTGAGAAAATAGAGATATCCCCTTTATTTTTTGCACTTCTTCATACAAAAATTACTTTGGAAATTAATTACTCCGAAATACAAAGTTATCTGAAAAACCGTAATAGAAATAGTTTCTTATAATAGATAGATAAATCCAACACATACTTAAAATTTCAAAAGAGAAGACTTTTTTTTTCCAAGTGCTAAGTCCTTTACCGGCCCGTTTCAGCCCACTGTGCGGTGGTGTGGCGGTGCGCGCGGCTCGTGCCGCACGCGTTGTGCCCCGCCGTGGACGCTGAGCTGGCGCGGCTGCAGCGCGAGGGCGTCGTCTCGCCCGTTGAATGGAGCGAGTGGGGCACGCCTGTCGTTCCTGTACTTAAAAATAATGGCCAGGTACGGCGATTTCAAATCGACCGTTAATCAGCTGCTGATAGATGACAAGTATCCGATTCCACGGACAGAAGACATATTTGCTGCTCTTCAAGGGGGAACTACTTTTGCAAAAATAGACTTAAGTAAAGTCTATTTACAATTCTTATTGGACGATCCTTCAAAATGATTGTGTACTATTGTCACGCATAAGGGTATGTTTTGTTTAAATAGCCTACCGTTCGGCATTAAGTCTGCTCCAAATAAATTTCAACGTATAATGGACAAACTATTTAGAATGCCGTTTGTCACCTGTTATTTAGATGTATTAACATTTTGGTTTGTTTTGGTAAGGACAAGCATGTTAGTGATATAAAATCAATTTTGTTTCACATATAAAGCGAGATAT
>DWQX01005193.1:0-13461 GCA_018245475.1 Pharmacophagus antenor
GACTCACAAACACTGAAAACAGTAGGAGGACTTGATGCCTTTTGGTATTTTCTACAAGTCAATCTTCGTTACAGAGAGATATATTTGTATGTAAAGTTAAATTATATTCGTGGACCTTGCGCTCGTAATATTATTTTTTATTACCACTTTTACTTTATAAATGAGATAGTAAACAATCCGATATCAGCCAAATGTGTTACGGTTTGTCGAAGTTAATGGACCTAGTTACAATGCTGTTGTGTATACAGTGGTAAGTGGCGGAAATTGGCCATAGTACGAAGTGACGCGACCCCCTCCGCGATGACTTGGCAACATTATACATCGATAATCGAAATGGGATAGAATACGATCTATGTATTAAATGTAAGTGTAAAAAATGTCGTATTACGATGAATCTGACGCAACAGTTTAATGTGACATGAGAAAAAAAAGTTATCTTAACTAACTTACTATCTGGAAGTATTATATTTAAATTACTTATGGGTTAACACTTGACCTAGAATTCACCAGATGTTAAGTGACAATGAGACCAAATATGATGAAGCGTATATACAGAGAATACTTAAAGGTCCCACATGTACTAGTGCTAGAACACAGCAATGCCATTATGACGGCAGATAGCTAGGCAGGCGGGTTCGAAAAACCGTACCACCATACAGACTTTTGCGTTACAAGGCAAGCGGATAAAGCAATACGCCATGAAAGCAGACAAAAGTCAAATGCAAAATACGACAAAATAGATGTGTACTGAAAAATTAAGAAGACTGACGTATTTTATACAAGTATTACGTAAATTTTAAATATCGAACAATCGAAAAATAAGTGGTGCAAGCCGCAGGCGCAGCGCAATCGGCCGGCGCATCGTTTGATGCAAAACGGAATTTTAAAAAGATCGCGCGATATTTTCATTATGACTCCTTGTTTGGTGCGCGATTTGTGTAGGTCCGTTCTTTTAAGATTTGTGATACCTTTCTGTGATTACGGAAGCGCTTTTATCAGTTTAATTTAATCATTATCATACGTATTATTGGTTGGTCTTATAACCGTACTTTGATATGGCTAAAAAGGTCACCACAGTTACACCAAAATCGTTGAGTTTCCCGTATTAAGGGCACTGTAGAAAAACTGTTAAGAATTTTTGTAAATTACAAGTTTTGTTGATTTCTTTTTTAAGGATTAATTCGTAAAATCGTCCCTGAGGTATTCGAATTTATTCAAACCTCCAATGTAAATGATTGAAAAACAATTATCATTAAGCCGAGCGCATTGCGCAGCGAAAAACAAACAAATACTTTTATCGCCTAATTATTGACGATTGAAAATATAAATGCGTTGTAAGCGGCATAACGACAGCCCTCATTATCGCGTTCACAGTTTAAACTGAATGATGTTAAATAAGCCGAACCGCAAAATGCGAACATGGCGCTGCCCGCCACACCATTATATTGATTTCGACGCCATTAAAACGAACCGGAAATTAAAAAGAAATAAAAACATATTGCCTTCCCGCGCGCTCCGAACTTCACCCAATTTGTACATGTTCCGTTTTCGAAACGGCGGCGCTATTTTTCGATATGCGAAAGCGTCATATCCTTACATTGTATACATTAAAATATCAACTCTACGCATTAAAACTTACAGTTTACAATGTTTCGAATCGTTAAACGATAATATTCGACGTTTCACGTAATATAGGGTAGGTAGATTTTATTTGGCATGCCATTATTGTCAGCATGATATGATTATTATATTATTGGGCGATAAACGGGCATAAAAAAGATATATCGCGTTGAAGCAATCATCTCGAACGGGGATTACGATGTTATTACGCTGTTTCGTGTGGATTTATCGGAACGAGCCGCTCTAATTAGGTTTCTGAAGCGTGCAGGGGGAGTACATTAATCATTAGCTTTAGGTATTAGGTGGCAGCATTAGTTTCCACTATCACAACAAAATTTTTATACAGTATTTTATGCGACATGTGCATCTCCGAGTTTTTTAAGCATTGTATCTCATTGTCTTTAGCCAAAAATATTATTAATTATTATTTTGAAATAACCTAGAAAAAAACTGGTTACTAGAAAACTAAAATTAATAGGTAAATCGTATTGGTACATTGATAATTTGAGAGACTGAAAAACTAAAGCGCCATAATAATATTAAATGTATTTGTTGAAATTCTAAATCAATTTCTAATTAACGGGAAGCGTTCTATCAAAACGATGGGAACCATTTTTAACCAGTAAACGGATCGGCTACCAATAAATTGGCGGCTAAATGTGACAGTTTCGAGGACTACATGAAAAACACATTAGACGCGGTAATGGCATTAATGGACGACAAATATTTGCATGGGCTCCTATTGATAACGCTCGAGCACTAAGCACGGCTTTAGATAGAAAAGTTATTTATTGCGCGCTTGTTTCCACTAAGTACTTCTACATTCGTAATAGAAAATTTATAAATATAACCAACGTAGTGAAAAATGTTTGTTTTCAATGAAAACGTAAACAAAATGTTAGAATATGTTGTAAAATTATAATATTTTTTCAATAATTCTATTCTTTATCTACATCATTTTTAGTTGTTAAAAAATAAATGTATAAACCGTACCTAGAATAAAAATGTGTAATATAATCACTATTTTAATTGAAACTTTTGCCTAATTTATTTTATCTTGATAAAACAGGAATCATAAGCACTTAATTAAAAGAACAGATTTACTCTTAATTAAAAGTAGATTTTTAGACAATTTTTCACAAATTTCTTTTTGAAGCCGTAATTATTTTATACATTAATTTTCATAAATTTCCTTTTTTAGAATAAAAAGTAAAGCTTAGTTGCCTTTAAAGATTAAAAGAAAAACTGCAAAATTCGGACACATGTAAATATAGTAAATTCTTAAAGCACACTGTTTGGTCAAAATGACACGTTTCGTAAACCTACTGTTAAAGATAACAATGTCAAGACTAACAAAGAAGTACGTCAATTAATCTGTATTAGCTCTGACATAAATTAATTCAAATCGTATTGTTTTTAAATTAACATTGTTAAGAAAAGATATGCTAGACTTCTAGAAAAAATATATATATTAAATTTATATAATTACGTTTTTTTTTTCAAAGACAAAATTTTAAATTTTCCTTGCATTTTGAATTTTTTGAATGTAATGTCATTTTTAATCTTTTGTACAGACATCTATCGCTAGAGAGCGTGATTTTATGAATCATGTTTATGCTATTCGCTACTAGATGTAGCATAAAATAATAAATAATTATTGCTTATAATATATGCGAATTTCAATAGATGGCGTTGTTATACATTAAATTAAGTTCAATGACTCATTAGCAGCTATGTTCACACTAGTTCGGCAAGTGTTCGTTTTTTTACAGATGTAACCGTAGCGCGGTTAACGTTGTGGTTTATTTTTGTAGAATATTTGCGTTAACCGTGTTTTACACCTGTGTCAATTCGTTAAACATTTAATTTGTATCTTAAATAATTTAAACTGTTTACTTTAATTTTACAAGCGTATTTAATTTACATTTAGACATATTATGTGAAAAATAAACTGAGTTTTTGGACTATTGAAGTGTGAAGTGTGACAAAATACTTTCTCGTATTATCAATTTCGCGCTACTCGGAAAGTCAATTCCTCGAAAATGAGTTAAACGAAGTACTTCGAGACAGGCATATTTTTTAGATTGGACCTGTACAAGATTTCATTAATTTATTGTCGATTTAAAATGACTACAGACCGTTTTCATAAGTAAGTATTTTGTTTCTTTTTACACCGATTTTTATTTATATCCCTACTTACCTTAATATAAAGATAAGATTGTAACATTCATCACATAAATTATGACATTTGTTCATGCATGTGTCAAAGCAATTTTATTCCAATTACTTTAATAAAAAAAAATGTTTATGTGTACTAAATACATTTTCACCGGTAAAATAAGGACATTTATTATCGGACCAGAAAAAGTTACTACATTTTTAATGCTAATTAACCTTATCTATTTTTTTTTTGACTTAAACATTGCAAAAATAATGTCACAGAAAAAAATGTTTATTTTTTTAACCAAATATTGTCTGTAAAAGATCTCTTCTATGATGACAAAGCTGATTTTAATTATGAAAATAACACCTTTAATCAATTCACCTTAATTTCATACCTTTTAAAACGAACTCTCGTTATTAATTTTTCGTATGGTAAATATTGTAAATGTTAACTGCTATATTGTCATAAGCCATTCCCACTAGACAGTGAAATACGAGTAATATGCGAAATGACTATGGGCAATATAGATATAACTTACATTAACAAAAACAAGAAGACCGTGAAGAAAGAATCAACGTTTAATAAATTCATTCATGTATACAAAGTCATTGTAATATTCTCGGAAATCGTTTCACGATTAATGTAATTGTATATATAAATAAAATGAAAAGCAGTCTAAACTGACTGCTTTGCGAAATGTAGTGTTAATGTAACCCTAGCTTTCGTATAAAATTTGGATATAATTATATCCAATGATAAGAGCACTGTTACTAAGGTTACTTGGTTAAAATCATCTGGTAAAAACAAAGCTTGCTCCAACAATTCCTTTGTCTACCATTCTTTAATCATAATCATAGATATTCCAGTAATAATTCGATACGTATTTTTTTTTATTCAACGACTCTGTAAGTTAACTGCCTCATGCTAGTTGTACCGCTTGTCTTGTAACATGTAGAAATTAGTTTTGATTCCGAAGCTATAAGGTTAATCTGAATGGTGGTAGGGTTTTCCTAATCGGCCTAGCTACTTAACAACCTCTATGTCATTCTATTACGGTTAGAGCATTGCTATTATAGAAGTCATACAGGTGTGAGCCAGTGTATTCTAGGCGAGCACGTTTCACCATCTACGACATCATATCACCTGACATAGCGTGAAATGGAAATCCAATCTAAGCAAATACGTTAGTAAAAAAAAATATCTGTAGTCCTAGAACTCCGTAGAGATGCTAACATGGATCGGATTCCCTTTCATAATTTATAAGAGAGTAATGGTGATTTCATTCATAGGTAATATGAAAACGTTTAAATATCCTAATTAGCATCATATTATAATGGTCAAGACCAATATTATCCAAAACTAAATAAATACGTGCCGCACATCTCGTCTTTTTGGTGAGTAAAAAAAAACAGTTTCAAATGTACGTTTTCTCGTGCGATAAGAAACCGGAAACACAAAATTATCAAATTAAATGAAAAATATACATTCAAAAAAAAATTCCCATAGATATGAATCATGAGATCAGAGGTTTTCTTTTAAGTATTAGTAACTTGTGTTAGGAAACTTCATTTTTCCATAGCATTTTGTAATATTGTGAAAGTTTATGTTTCTGTTTGGCATAAAAAGCTTTGTTTAAACTTATGTTAGGTGTGTGTGTGTGACAAAATATTATCATTTTATAGATATGCTTATCTTTATTATATTTTTATCTTTTGTAACGGCAAGTGGCTAATATTTGATCTGAATTTGGCAATGAGGTCGTAAATGTCGAAGCGTGCTCACCTAGAATACTCTGGATCTCACATGTATGATTGCCAGAACACAGCAACGTTGTTATGGCGACAGATAGACATTGAGGGTGGTAACTAGCCAAGCGGTTTCACCGAAAAACGAATCCACCATCCGGACTCCACTAATGAGCCCATATGTTGTAATCTGAGTCTACCATGTTACAATGCAAGAGGAAATCATGGAGCAGTAAAATTTAATGTAAAAACAATCGGCATGACCCTGAACCGGGCGGTCGGTATTCCAATGTTAGGTTCGCGCCCTTCGGTGCGGAAGCGGCAGGAGACACGCTTCGCGCGCCGTCCTCGCTGCCGGTTCAACGCACTGCCGAATAAATCCGTGATATACCAAATATACCAAATGTAATAGTCATTACGATTATATGAACTGTGTAACTGAAGTAGCACAGTCAACGCAGACTAAAACAAGGAGGCGTGTGTTCAAAGAGGATACTTATCCAACCAACAACAACTTTTCGCGAATAAATTAGTTTGGCGAACTGAACATTTAACAATGCACTATATAAATTGAATTAATAAAAAAAAACTAGTACTCTTTACCGAGAAGTAAAACATGTAATATAATTAGAAACTCAAAAAATAAATCACAGATTAAATAAAGAGATGCAAATAATTATTATCTACTTTCCCACCCCTATGGTAAACATTTTTTTGAGAAAATCTTAAAAAAAATCATCAAAATCACACAGTTTCAGCGAAAATGAACAGGTATATAAATTACGTCACCCATTTTTCTGCTATTTTCAAACGCAAAGAGAACGATTGAATTCAAATCACTGAACATAAAAAGGTATGCGTGATAACGCACAAAAAAGAGAAATATATCTTTGTTTCTCTTTTTTCTTCGAAATTAGAGGCTCCTTCTTTTTGTCAGTTGATAATATTGTATAATAAACCTTTCCATAGAAAACGTCTATAAAATACCTAATATGTAGTAGTCTCTATTATAAACCTGTATTTTTTCGATCTTACTAACACAGTATTTACGTTAAGAGTATGGGACTATACTTATTTAAAATAACAGGACAAGATTATCCGTGCTGTAATAACGAATTATTATTTGTTCTTGAACTACGATCATGTCATTTGAAGCTGTGAAAAAGAAAAACTACAATGTATCCCGATGGTAATAAAAACCAGAAACGAACAAACAGGTGAGGCGTACCTTTGGTGTAATGCTAGTAGATAAATTTCACAGCGACATCCGGACTAACCTGTCTTTGTTTGTAGCAATGCGATGCGGGAATGACTAACGTTTGCTGTTTACGTTAGAAACGGTGAAAATTGCGCAACGTTGTAATGCCCGCCTTAGCGTTAAAACTTTGGTTTCTAAATTACTGTTTATGTACACTAGCTTCTAACTATTATCAACTCTTACCCCAGTGGCAGTAGTATCATACAAGTCGAGAAGCTCGACGTACTCCATTTAAACAATAATATATACTACGGATAATTAATTATATGTGGTAAAGGGCCTCAGCACTACCTGTAAGGTGCAAAAAGAAAAACTATATGACATTTTATTACGTAGATATACAAGTATGGACATGCCTTACAGGGATGTTATTGAGCCTTAACAGTCGATGTATGTTCTGGTGAGTGCACGGGAAGCAGCTGGATGAGGATGGCGCAGTACCGATCTGTGTGAACACTTGACCTCGATTTCACCTGATGTTGTCTGACAATGAAGTCGTAAATAGTGAAGCGTGTTAGTCCAGAACACATCTGGTGCTTAAATGTATGACTGTCGGAACACAACAATTTCGTTATGACGGCAGGTTGACAATGGGGGTAGTTGCTAGCCAGACGAGCCCGGAAAACCCTACCATCGTGCAAAAAAGAAATTGTGATGATAATGAAAAATATCTGTACATTGAAATGTCCACAATCGCTTCAACTCGCTATTCATTATATAATTCGCAAACCTGTGAACATCTGTTAAAAAGTAACTGAGGTATTGTTTTTCCTTTATGATCGTACGCATAATATTGACAAATACGCAATACCGTTGGAACACAACAATGCTGTTATGAACATAAGATTGACATCGAGCGTTGAAGCTAACTTGATGGCTGCGAAAAAATTCTTCCATCGTCCAAACTTATGTGGCACCAGAATGAAACCATGGCAAGCGGTTAACCACTACACCATGAAAGCAGATGGAAAAAGAATTGAAAGCGTTTTTTAAATAACGGCACAATACGTGAATCATATTTCTGTAAGCTATAAAAATGTTAACAAAAGGATCATATTTAAATTTATGAATAACTTGTCGCCACAATACCATATGATTCGAACCCGCGCCTTCACGCTCGCATGGTTCGTTTAAAGAGGGTAGAAATTTACGTTTCTGTACGCAACCCAATTAGAACTTTACCGCATTATATTTAGAAACAATTTCTAATTGGCGTGAAGTCGTTATCGACGTATTGATTGTCGATGTTGCAAGGTAGGTGTCGGGTTGCTAGGCAGTTGCGTGGCATAATACGGATTGCAACTCTAATTGGTCTTTTTGCACAACAAAGGTTTCACATAGTTAGACACAGTGATAGAAACAGGGGAATCGCGTTCCATGATAGGAACGATTTGATACAACGTTACAAGTTTCATAGCCTAGGACGTAGTATATGCTAAAAAACCCCCAGCGGTCCTGCTTTTTTTAACGGTTATGAAGTAACACTTGACCTCAATTTCACTTGACGTTAAGTGGTAATTGGGCCATGGATGGTGAAGAGGTTTTCGCCCAGAATATTTGAAGCTCTCACATTTATGACTGCCGGAACAAATTAATGCTGTTGGTGGGTTCAAAACCAAGCATCATCCAGCCTCCACTACTCCTGTGGCCCGGGAATCAAACACGGAAAGGAGCGATAAACCACTGAGCCACGGCAGCTGTCAAGTTATTTAATCTGCCAAAAACATTGTTCCAGTACTTCTTCATACCAGAATTCAATGAATTTAAAATAATTTTTACATTTCAATTTTTTAAAGGAATGACAGCTGTTTCATTCATTAGATTTTTTTAAAAAAGGTATATCTAAGAGTACACGGAATTTTTACAGGTTACCTTTTCCACTTTTTGTTCCTGTTCCATCGGTTTAACATTTAATATTTCAATTGCAATAATTTCTAGAATATTTGAGAAACAATCTATGTTTGTTATATTAATCATAAATATGTTATATTAATCACCAGTTACTCGACAATATTCGCAGTCCCGTATCAGCGTTATCGATATCGATAAGTGATTTTTTTTTTATTATTCACCGCCTACGATAACACGCATTCATAAAAAAATTGAAATTCCACACCATTAACATACTTAAGCGTATATACATTCCTGTTAATTATACTTTTAAATTATTTATTACTTGATTTAAGTTATACTAAACGATAGATCAATAGTGAATCTTTATTATTATTTTTTATTTTCGCTAAAACGGTAGACTTCGCGTTCATAGACCATTATTGGAATAAATGGTGACCATATAAAACTCACATCTACACAGTAATAAAAATCTGTCGAGTATTTTGAATGCTTCTAACACAGTATTTCTCAATAGAATCTTTTCTGTGATGATAATAATATCATTTGAGGGTATATATTCTTAACCCGTTGTATAACAATCTTAAAATAATTTTCTAAATAACAACCTTGCATACAAGCATGTCGACATATAGATAACGATAAAGATAAATATAATTACACCGCGAATATGACACTCATATTTTACGTCATGTCGCATTATAATGTTTTTATCAAGTATTTCGTTCATTCCTGATATCCTGGTACTATTTTTGAAGACTGTACGTACCATTCTACTTTATATTGCCAAGCAATCGCGTGCAAATATTTGATACAACACATATGAATAACAAATTCAATTACCATCCACACTAATAATGCATCGAATTAATAACAAATACTTAATTCATTATGTCTTAAAGCTTCTATCGTGGCAATAAAGTAATTCAACCACTACATAAGTACCCATATAAACATTAATCCATTGCGGACTAGCCGCTAAACGTGCAATTAACTTTCTTGAAAAGTGATTAAGAGTTTATTAAATACAAAGGCTAACATCTGAATTTGTTAACGACATTGATTATTGCTATTATCTAATAAATTAGCCACTAAATTTGATTATTAATTGGAAATCCGCAATGGCAAACATATTATGGCTGCTATTTACCGATATTCGTTCGCAAACGGTTTAATGTTGTTGAGTTTTATCGTAGTTATTAATAAAATTGATTTACCTGCCTCCTCAAATCATTTATTTACCGCTTACCTAGTAACGGAGTAATGGAGTCGATGATGGTAGGTTTTAACCGTCCCACCCCGGTAGCAACCACCCTCAATGTCAACATGCTGCTATAACAGTATCGCTGTATTCTGACAGTCATACATGTAAAAGCTTCACCACCAACGGCCTCATTGTCACTTACCAAACAAAAATTACACCAATATTACGTAAACAAATTGTTAGCTACAATGAACTAGTCGTTCTTAGTTTTATATTCGTAAGCTGTAATGGACCGTTTACATTGTGTTCGACTTTTAACTGAACTGAATTAGAACAATTCACACGTGAACTGCGTAACCGCATCTTGCGGTGAAAGTCAATTCGTTTAACTGTTTATTTTTTTTTTATTTCGTATTCTAACCTCAAATTTTAACAGGATATTATCGTTTTATAACGGTTTTTAATAAAAAAAATGCTTTTTTTTTAAGTAAGGAGTATTGATCATGTCAAATGTAATAAATTCACGTGGATCACGGATTACCGTTTACCAAAAATTATATCTTATTTATGAAATTGGTTTAGGCGGTATCTAAGAATCTGCGACTATAGATTTTTAAGCGGTAGTCTTAATTCTTAGCCTACCAACTAACAAGTATATTGTGTACTCGCAATGTATTAAATAAAACATATTGAATTTGGCCCTGGCTGGTAACTTAAACACGACCTGATTCCACAGCTTCTTTGCTGGTACTCATCGAGTTGCTTAAGATATATGTGTATTTTTGTATTATTCGGCTTATCTTAGGAGTTATAGCGTTTTCGACTTACAATCTTCAACACTTTGAAGGCTTGCGCATGTATGACGAGCGGTGGATAACCGAGTGGGCAAGACTTGCGCCTGTACGAGTCCCAAATTTTGAGGCGAGCCGATATAAAAATAAAATACGTTTTTACATAATTATTTTTTTTATATTACATAAATTAAAATTGATCATGCTATTCCATATGATACATAACTTGTAGGTAAATAACTATTGTATTATTTTTTCAATAAACACATTTTTATACGGTTATTTATTGTGCGATTTTGATTTTTTTGTATTTTTAACAATTTTTTTTTTATTTTGCATTAAATTTGTATATTCAGGAATGAAACGGCGACAATTTTTGTTTTATCCGGGGTACTCAAAATTCTAGAATCGGCCCTGAGCACGACTACAGATAGGAACATTGATAGGAACCACCCTCAATGTCAATCTGCCGCCATAACAGCTTTGCTGTGTTCCGGCAGACGCATCTGAGAGCTAGATGTATTCTGGGCGAACACACTTCATCATCTACGGCCACGTTGTCACGACATCAGATAAAGTTGAGGTTAAATGTTACCCCATCACCAATAAAAAAGAACATAATACGTAACTGGATTTTTTTTTAATTTTAAAATCTTAGATCGAACGAAACGAACGAAAAGTCTTCACTCATTTTATATGTTTTTATTAATCGTAATAATAAAACTGGCTTCAGGGCAGCCAAGGACGGCCTGCTGGACGTCTTGCGAGAGGCGACGAGGAAGGAATGCAATAATAAAGATGAATCTGGTATGACGCCCACGCTATGGGCGGCCTTCGAGGGGCACATAGCAGCACTGCGCTTGCTTTGTGGCAGAGGGTAAGTCGTATTTAATTTATTATTTAATTATTTATTCGTTTAAAGCTTCAATGCACAAATTTGTACACAAGGTGTACTTAATGCCAAATGACATTCTATACCAGTCTACCTTAGGGTTGAGTGGTGATTACGTAGTGCGTAAAAAACAATAGTAGAGAAAGGAAAGATATTATTTTATCTAATTATAATGTAAATAAAGATGAGAGGGAATGTAAGGTAATACACATATAAATGAAACAACATTTTTTAAATATATATATCCTTAAGAATTTAATTATAATCTAACCAGCTTTAAAATTTATATACCAGCAAAAACATACTAGAAATTTAAAAAATCTTCGCATTCACGTCATCGTTAAAACCGTAAACGTTCATTTACTTCATGATTTAGATTTAAACAATCTTTAAACTTAAATGTTAACGTCAATCCCTTAGAACTTGTCACAGTGGCAGATCAAAATCACTATTTATGAAAATGTTGTTAACTTTGGAAAATTATGTGTCATCTTATGTGAGCCTATAGTTTTCCATTTTTAACACTATAGATTTAAGATGGAAGAAAAATATTTTTATTTACAAATATAACGTAAAATTGTCAAAAACTAACATCCAAGACAGGGTCGTTTGTATGTAAAACTATTTGCAATTTTAATCGATTTTATTATGTACTCAATCGATTTCAAAATAAGCTTATAATAAAACATATATATTAATATAATATAAGTTAAAATCCCCGAGTGATGATGTCGATCGGATAGGAATTCTCGTTCTCATAGGTGAATGCAGTGAAATAATCATTGCACAATTCTCTTACGAACGATTGTTATTGTGTTATGATAATGCTAATGCAATCATAAAACACGACACGCTGTGATCGTTTCTAGTAACAATAAATAGTCAATTATCGATTATATATTTAAAGTGTTATCTATTATGTTTACTTACGTTTCAAAAAATAAAAATTATTAACCTCTTCAGGGACGATTTTTAATATACAAAAGAGAGAGGAAATTATAAATAAATTTTAAAATTCCAGTGAAAACTTTCAAATTTATTTTCATCGGTGGTCAAGTAACGGAAGGAATAGTAATATTAAAATGTTATATATTGAAAATTTTCATCTATATATTAATGTAAATTAAGTATAAATGCAAAACTAAACGTCCACGTATGTTGCCAAGGGCGTGAATACGTTAAACCGATTTACGTAGACAATAAGTTTTCAGACTGTTATAAATATCTGGGACATTTTTCACATATAGCACTCTGATCCCAAGATTAGTAACGAAGCGGCATTGTATTATGGGTCATCAAAAACTGGTACACATGCTTATACATTTTTATATACAAACACAATTCATCATATTAATGTTTGTACTTGACGGGATACGAACCTGCGACACCCGGAGTTTTAGGCAAGGTTACTACTATTACACCAACTTGCTAGTCTATTTAATGTTGGCAACGATGCGTAAATTTCTAGATGAATGAGTATTGAGATTATACAAATAACAACCTACAATCACATGTAGAATAATTTATTCAATTGGAGACGATATTAACCGGATAATATCGTGTAATTAAGCCTCATGACTAATAACACTTTTCCACCACTTTCACACGTAGCGCTACTATAAAAACTATACAATTAACATTCACGGCCGCATCGCATTACTTCGCTTTGTCTTTTATTGTTATTGCATATCATGTTGAACTCATTACCTATAGTACTGTCAGCGATTTTATTAAAGCTGCTTTCACATTAACACGTATACTTCGCGTATGTTACCACTCTAACGATTTACACATATAAATATAAAAGAAAGAATAGGCTTGTACTAGACTACAGCAGTCTACCATCATAAATTATATCATACACTTAACATCTATTTATTTGTGTTCTATTTCATTTGGACTTCAAATATTTTCAATATATTTTTAAGAAGTTTAT